>JABASC010000652.1:0-34479 GCA_019776185.1 Plutomurus gul | reverse complement strand
GACGGGCAGACTTTCTTTGTGTATATTCTATGGGTGCTTACTGTAAGTAGTCATTTTGATATTGCATAAAAAGCCTCTACTCATTTCAGTGCATAAAGGGGAAAGCAGCAACACACATAGAGATACTGTTACATCGGTAATTTGAGTGTTAAAACCTCCGAGTAGTATAGAAATGTTGACAAAATTTAAAAACTCACATTCTCTAACTTTCACCAAGAAAGTTGGTTGGAGAAATGAATTTGATAGACAAATATGACAACCGACTGGAAATTACATTAAAGTAAAGCATCCAGGGACGTCATGATGTCATATGAGTGTATTGTGGACTTGTACAGCCACATGTGTTCAAAAAGTCCTTCTTTTTATTATAATATTTCAACGTCACATTCGTGTAAAAACTAAAATCAATGATGATAAATATATATTTTGTTATCGTTTCCTTTTTTGAAAGTCGCCAGTTGTTGAGATGAATAGTTTTCAATGATACATGTTGTACTGCGTGTCTGTTTGCAAATGCATAATATAATCCATTAGGATTCCTTTTTCATTTGGGCAATGGACGTTTCCCCTCTCCATCAAGCAACAAAAGTTCATGCTGATGTAGCATGCATTTAAAAATCATGAATATCCAATCGTGGATTTAGAAGCAGGTGGTGCACACGATGAAATGAGCAAGCGAATATTCACGAATAAGCTTGTCCTTAATTGTGTGTGCATTCAATTGCATTACAAGAAGAGGAGAATTTTGGATAAATGATTAATGAAATGAAGGATGAACGCCGCATTTGTTATCCTTTATTCTCTTTTGACAGGGAATTCATTATTTCTATTGCACTTTGGCCAATGTATCTGTATAAACGATGAAGAAAATGACTGATGCTTCGCTTTGTCTCTTGCCCTCTCCGTGCTTCGACTATTCATAGAATCCTATGTATTCGAATCCTATGCACAACAATGCAACCGGTATTAACATTTTTGCACAAATATAAAAAGGTAGCAAATAAACCTAAAAGGAAGTAATTTTTTATTTGCAAATTATTTTGCAAGTTTCCCCACTATTATTATAATAAAAGGCAAAGTATTGTAATAAAACATTAACTCTGCTTTAAACAATGCAAATGCAAACCAGCATGTGTCTTACTCGATTGAACGGCAGCAGCTTTCAAACAGATTTCTTCAGTCAAATATACGATAATAAAATTAGAATAAAAACCATGTTTGAATTACGAATCCACGATAAAACGGTGCGCAATTGAAACAAAAACGTTTTGTGTGTGAGACAGTTGACAGATGCTTCCTTCCGTTGTTTACTAAACTGTGACTATTTAGAAGCTGAATGAATAGCAAGTACTCACGAAGAGGACAGAGATTTTACACAGAGACGGTGTAGTGAGTAGGGTAGAAGGTTTACATGAAAATTACTCGGCATGAGTTCTCTATGAGTTCTGGGGGCATACCTAGAGATGGGAGATAGTATTATTTTGTCAATGTAGGCCATTTAATTAATTGTTAAGGTTTACAATTAGTACAATTTTATGAATCATGATAGCAGTGGATAAGCATAATTATGTCCGTTTGGACGGAAACCTGAATTCTAAGTGTTTCCATGTCCAAAACAGTCATGCAAAAAGATGATAATCTTGAAAAACTTTATTTAAGAATCGCTAATTTTATTGCGAATGCACGCAGTAGGTACTTTGTAATTTTCTTGCACACACCATTTGTGTTTATTCTCCTCTAAAGAACAACTGCAATGGATTCTTCAGCAAAATATATGTTTGCATTGTGCTCAATTTTATTTTTGGCAACATTTGTAGTAAAATTCAAAAATTATTTTCGCAACCATGAACAATTATTTGTTATAGAATTTTTGGTAAATAAATCTGTTTGTATGTATTACGTATTTCTAGGAGGTGGTGGATGGCAAGAAAAAACCTGGTCCCCCTGCAATCTCTCCCGAAGAAAGTCAAGCGATGGCTTTGAAAGCGGTTGGTTTGAAAGGGGGTGGAAAGTCATCACCGTTGCCCAAGTGTCTGGGAGAAAATCTGAAAATTGCTCCGATAACTACAGCGGCTACCGAATGTGGAAAAGAAATGAAGGGAGATGTTCGTGGAGAAAAAAGTGCCGTACGTAGAAATTTCACTTCCTATTCTGTGTCAAAACAAGACTTCATGTGGGTGGAAACATTATTTTATTAAATATGTATCATTCTCTCGTTTCAGTGTTTTGTAGCTTGCATGTGGAAAAAACTCGAATTAGTAAGTTATTCGTATTCAGTTCCGTAAGAATGCTTAATTTCATTTAATGTGTGTAATGTGTTCTGTTCCAAGAAGCACTTGATGTAATTTACACTTACACACATTTGCACACTCTCTCCCTAATAGATTGACAGCAACATGATGTTCTCAAAAGATATATCGACCTTCATCAGTAGCGTGTTCCCAAAGGCGTCTCAACAAACTGTGAAGGACGCCATATCGAGATGCGAAAAGGCCAGTCGTAAGTCAGAATTTGATTTTTCAGTGCATTCCGTTAGAGCATCTATTTATACCGCATTATAAATCCATTTAAAATTAGCTGGTCCGCTCTCCATGGAAGACAATTGCAGCAACTTCAAGCCAATGCAAAAGTGCATAATGAAAGCAGTGCTAACTGTAAGTGTTTTTGTGTGGCCCTCATCTACACCAACTGTCATAATTCGTTCATCATTAATTTTTATTTTTATATGCTTATAGTATAAATTTCTAGTTTTATTACCAATAATTATGTCCTATTTCTTTTAGGCTTGCAAATAAGATTAACGATTGAACTGGGACAATCTGCAATCACTAAGAACACAAACTTAAGAATTTAATTGTAGCTTTTTCATGGACCAAAGATTTCGCCAACCTTTATTATTTATTACTAGTAAAATCTGTTTCGCTACCTCTTCCATACAATCATTTAGTATGCACATGTGAGGGTAAAATGAGTTATGTAATCATTGGAATTAAAGCAATGCAATGGGGAATGACCAAAACAATTCTTCCTCCCCCAACGTATTAATAATTAATTTTGAAAATACTGTACACATTTTGTCAAACTTCCTGTGTTTATTATGTCATTTTTATTTCACAACATCCGTCTTTTAAACTGAATGAAGAATTATTTTGAAGTAGGCTGTGAAGGTCCTATTTCTGTTATTGGCAAACCTGAAATATTTTTCACTTACATGAGAATCCATTTATATTTAATTCGTGGAAACATACAAACAAATGATAACACAAACTACGTGGGTATTCAGTTCAATTTCGGGGTAATATTCGGTTATGCAGGTGGCTAGTTTGCAGACCACGGAAAGTGGCCAAAAAAATCATCTCATTCTACCCATAAATAGTATCATATTTTACTTAACTTGTAAAATTCATGATAGAATTCATCGGATACACTGAATTCGGCAAGTCAAAATAATCGTAAATTATCTTGGTACTATCACCCACAAGTGGTACTAATTCGGACTCATCCTGACAGTGAGAATGTGAGATCTTATCCAGTCCAGTCCAGTTGTCCAGTCACCAACACACCGAAATTGAGCAAGTTTCACAAAGTTTGAGCGTTAACCTTAATAAATAAGTTACATTACCAGGAGGCAATGAAGATTTAATCCTCTCCTTATTCGACCAGTCGGTTATGTAAGTATACAAAAACCGTGAGCATCGGAGTTTGAACTTCACATTTTCGACATTTTTTTTACTTTTAATCGTAACTCTTCTTGCATCCTGTCTTCTGCTTTTCATAAGAAAATCCTTGAGCTCGGTGATTTTTCTCGGCTAAAATTAAAATGAGAGGTGCCATAAATGATAGATCAATCATCTCATCATTAAGATCATACATTTTTAAGATCCTAACATGGAGACCAACTAATAGCTTAACTAATAACTAAAGCCACAACGAATGCATTAAAAATTAAAGCCATAAACTTACCATTTTTTCGAAGCACTCGAAATCTTTTCAGTTTGTTTTGTTCGGTTGTCGACTGTCGATTATGTCGATAAACGAAAATTAGGGGAGTAACGCAAACGAACCAAAATTAGGAGTAACGTAAACGAACGAGAATTTTTGAACCTTGTGCCAAAGCTAAAAACCTTTAGAGATGGCGCTAGTAATATGCAGTGAGTGAGTGAGTAGGAGTCTTCTAGTAGGAGTACGTAGGTGTAGTTCCTTAATGCCCCAATCCCCAGCCTATAACTAGTACCATGCAGTTTATGGGCAGATTTTGTGAATTCAAAAGGCAAAACTAAATAATGGATACAAATAGGATATGAAATACAATTTTCAGTAATTATTTACAAAACTATTAAGCGTGTTCAACATGACTTATTCCTTCGGATTGGGATGCAATTATAGCAATGAAAATTGACGTAAGAAATACATTCGCATCCATATGATACATACACTCAAACACACGTATACCATATCTGAATCTCAAAGCCTGGAATGATGTTCCTTCCTTCGCTATCTCTATATTATGATAATTAGTTCCAAAAATATAAAATCTGCTTAATTTGTGTATTTTTAAGTATAATCTAACAGATTATGCATATTCTGTACTAGATTTATTTAGTAAGCATTAAACATCCAAACTAATACAATTTGTTTGGATGCGCAATTATGATAATATCATAATTGCTGTATTCTTTGTTTACTTATACTCGCTATTTTATTTATATTACTTATATTTTCCGAAGCTTTCAATTATTTGTACGTAATAAATAAAACGAGATGGTAAGAATGATCGTATTCGTGTAGAAAATTCTATGCAAAAAAAGGTGTCTCTCAATGCAAAGGGGTTTCGTTCCAATTTACTGCTACATATTTGTGGTGTGGAGTTGAGACGGAAACAGGGGAACTTGCTACGGACCTGATTAAGGCGCGGATAGATAGCATGAGAACCTGGATATTGTAATTTCAGACTATCGAGATCAGCATTAAATTCTCGTTGATTGATGTCGGTTATTCTCAGTTTTTGATGTCGGTGCGGTTCGTGATCGCAGTCTGCATAAACAGAAAACTAGGATTTTCTTCCTGGAAATGATATTGACTGCCTCCAGCAAGCATGTCGTTGAAACAAATATTTCAGAAATTGGTGAAAGCAAACTTTTCTACAAGATCTGGTAGTTTCTTTCCTAATTGTATAAAATCACCTGTGCGTGTAGCTGCAAATTTGGGTGGAAGACAAATTTGCTTTCCACATTATAAAAATTTAAATACTAGTTCCACACTTGTAACACGAAGTTATGCTACAGCAGTAAGAACAAAAAATGAACCGAAGGAGGAGAAAAAGATACATTTTGCCAAAACTTCAACATTGGAAGATTCCAATAAACGGGGATCGTCAACAAGTGAACCGAAAATTTGGACACCAATATATAAATGTGATCACATCGTTCTGGCTCGTACAGTGCAGCGTTTTAAATTATTTCAGTCAGCCTTCACTGTTTTGTTGGTTACACCAATTTCCATAAGCTGTTATTTACACGAATTGGTTGATGTAAATACTATGCACTTAACAGTTGGTGCATCTACTGTTGCCTGTTCGTAAAATATTGCTGTATTTACGTAACTACACAAGGAAAATAAATAGCTATACAAACTATACATTTTATATCGCAATTTTCTTTAACAGGTGGAATGCTTTACGTGGTGGGGAATTTCTTTGCCCGCTTTGTTGGGTTCGTCTACATTAATCCCGAAGAAAATCCTTTGAAAACTGTACGCGTCGCTCATTTGAATTTCTGGGGTGGACGTGTAGATGCTTATTTACCTATTAAAAACATTGTCCCGTTTTCTGATTTTGTAAGCAATTACAACGACCCGTATTTGAAGCTGAAACAAAGCACTGACGAAGAGGAAAGTGACGCTCTCAACATAACTCTAAGATATGGAACCATATTAGAGTTGGAGGAATTTGAGTTTATTTTCGGTACAATACCAAGAAGCTAGTAACCCTAAGTCAACAAAGCGGAAAACTGCAGTCACTTATTAATAGCAAATTTTCAAGATCCAGTCCAACAATAATTTCGAGTAAATAAAAGTTTTCATTTTAATACCCAGTGCAATGTATATAATACATAGATCATTTTATAGTTTACTTGTATACTTAATTTGACAAACAAATGTTGTTTAGAAGTAAACGATACACCGTACTTAACTAGTAAGCCAGAAGTTTAGTAATGCAGTATCATAGATTACAAGTATATAGACACAAGAAAATTTTCCGTTCATTTTATCAGCTAAATAGCGAATGATGCAGATTTCAACATCATGTCTATACTTGAGTATGCGTTTTAACCAAACTAACACATCTACTTAATTCTAAATACATATAGAAACTCATTTATGCAGTTAAGTTAAGCCCATGACTTTCAATGTACTTTTGTCTTGCATTCGCTATCATTATACGTTTTCGTTCCTGAAATGACACCATACGTTGAGTGGCTGATTTTGAGAAGGTTGAAGGTGGCATGCCAGACCCGGAAGTCCCCGTACATGTTTGCCGGAGAGTTTCGACAGCTGCTTCAACTGAGCCAGTTCTTTGAATGGCAGCAATAATCGTTTCTGGAGAGAGTATATGGGGAGAGAGTTGTTGCTGGACTGCCCTGGCCATTGTAGCAAGACTTGGAGGTCGGAAAAAAACACGTTTCGTCCACTCTGCTTTATCCGACAAGTCAAACTTTGTAGGTGTGAGATTTAAATCTTGTGCTATAACTGCTTGTGTTTTCTGCCTCCAAGAACCCTCTGAATCTACGATTTCTGGTTGCAAAAACCTTAATAGAGTGTTATTTATATTATAACAATTCTTATGCTCATGAGTCATGACTGTACAAGACCAAGAACAATATATCTAGGATTAACTAAAATATTTACCTTATGGAAAAGTGCGAGTTTGGGACAAACAACGAGATAAAAATTTGTTGAATTAACGATCCTGACAGCGCACTGGGATACAAGAAATTACGTGAGACACGAAGAGATACTGGTTGAACGACAAGCCCTTCTGGAAGTTCAACAGCAGAGAAGGAGAGTAGTCCTGCTTCTCCGTTCGTTGATCCGCCTTCGGGAAACAAAAGCCAAGGTTCTTCTGAAGAATCTATGTCATCTCTCGTTAAGTTCTCCCCCTCAATCTCTACTAAAGCCAAAGAGTCAGATATGATTCCTGGCAATTGCCTCTTTGTTGGCTGAAAAAAAAATACATTGCACACAATTAACACGCTAAGCTACTTTAATAAAGCTATTTCCTCAACACTAACACTTTGAAAACTGACACGTAACTAGTTAGTCATAGCCAAAATTGTAGGTTCAGTGAATGTGTACTAGCCAATTAAAACATTTTATGGTGGTGGTGGTAATTCTCACATGGAATCAAAATGTGCAAATCAAGCAAATTAACAGGAAACTAGGCAGATTTTTTTACACACATGTATGAATTCTCCTCACAAATTCACTTAAAATGATATCTTTGTTCTGAGAATTTAAAAAAAAACACTCAAAACAAAAGTATCAGATTCATACCTAGAAAACCACTGAGGAAACACTATACACTATAGGGACATTTAACAAAATTTACTAACGGTATAAGCATTAGTAATTAAATAAACCGCCAGATGATCAAGTTCTGTGATATGGTTTGCGACGAAGACTTTCCCACTGGGTTGTACTTCACCTTCAGCAGAAACAGTCATCCCCAAAACACAACTCATAACTCTCAAGCATTTCCTATAGAAATACAGAAAACATATACATTAGCAATGTCTTACATTTAATATCATACATTTATCTCCAATTGCATTAAATCATATGGTTTTACTGTCGTATCTTCGACGGTGGTAGAATGCAGGCCAGAAGGAAGAACTGTATTGCCATAAACAATCTTATGATGACGAGGCATATTCCAACAGGGGTGTACAGAGTCAGAAACAAAGTGTTTAGTCCGAATGGGCGAAACCTATAAACATTCATTATGATTGACTTGGTTATTGACTCGCGAGGTAAACATTTTCAACAGAATCTTTATTATCTTTCGAGCTTTCGATATTCAACGAATAAACGAATCAAAAACGTATTCCTAACATTCAAGTGATTACCACTTGAATGTTAGGAACACGTTTTTAATTCCATTCAATTTTCGATAAGATTTTTTCCCTGAAGTAGATATACGTTGAATACCGAAAGCTCGAAAGATAATAAAGATTCCGTTGAAAATGTTTACCTCGAGAGAGTCACTAACCAAGTCAATCATAACCAATTCCGAGGTTGGCAAAGTCTTAACTTATGTATTATAAACATTCATTATGTTTCACTGCATAGAAGATATAAATCTTATTTTTCATGCACGTATGTAGTAATTTACTAACAACATCAATCTCACTCACCATGATGTGTTGAACACGTGTTCAATAGTTACTTGTTCTCCCATAGGAAGATAATACTTTGACAACCTTTAAAGAGAAAAAGCGGAAGTATGTCTTCCTTTGTCGCAAGATAATTAGAACGGTTGTATCAGCACTTCGAGCCTCAGGCTGGATGATCAATGTTTGCGAATTTTTAGAAATAAAATCAAGAGCCTTTGTCACGCTTACAAATTGGACTTCCAAGGCAAGGATTTAGCGGTCCTACAAATAAATGGAAAAATTTACAATGAACAAATAAAAGCATCAATTATATAAATTAGCACATAAACATGAATGTAGACGAGATGAAATGAAAAAACTACAGTCAGTGGCTAAACCAGCAGTGGCGGATCCAAACAGGGGCCAAGGTGGGCTTGTTTTACCAATGTTAAGTTGGCTCTCCTCTTCCAACTTCCTACCCTACCCATGTTAACATAAAAAACTCCTTCGAGCATATCCCATGCCTTATATATAATAGATCTCTATGAGCATATCCCATGGAAGAGCTCGTAAGTGGAGATTGGGGCGATGCATTAATGACATCTGCAAAATTGGCCGAATTTTGGACCCCCAAAATTCGGGGCCCTATCCTACCCCCTTTGTCTTCAAAAATGGCCGCTGCGCAATGTTATAAATATCCTTGTCTGCAATACTCGGACCCTTCCCCCTAAATTGCAGACGTCATTAATGGATTAGATCAGATCATTGTCGGTCAAGAGTATTATAAATAAAAAATGCATCCAAGCTGCATGCTTGCTTTTTAATAAAAATTCTTTATTATTTCCAACCCACTTTAAATAATAAATTTTAAAATAGAACGATTGGCAACAGTGGGAAATCTAAATTGTCTTGGATTACACTATAGTATGCCTAGTTTGACAAGTTATACATTACTATTTCGACAAAATTCAATTGTCTGCAAACTTTTATATAAATTTTTGGCCTAAAATATTCGAAATAATATTGTTCGTCGACCCCACACTCACAGCTCCCGGTCGAGTTCCTCTGGCTGAAGGGCTTAAAAATTGGGGTGGCCTCAGGCCTCCTAGATCCGACTCCCTAAGTCTACCGTCAGTACTCGTTGGGTTAGCAAACGAACTGAAGTCTACCTAAAGCCCGAGTACGGATTACGGATAGATATAAACGAGTCAAAACTAGTCTTTTGGATGACTTTTCCCAGAGCTTATGTATGTTTCCATCGAAAAATTCATGCATATTTCGTATTATCACCTATCACCTCCCACATCTGTAAACTGTGGGAAACCGTGTAAGAGTATATCTGTTAAGTTCCAAAACTAGATGAAAAATAAATTACATGTAGCTAGAAATGTAGAAGTTGTAGTATTTTAACATGGTGACACATAAAGTGCAAAAGTACAATATGGACACTCTGCTGATATTCCATACCGCATTTTGTACATGTTATATTGTCACAGCGTCCAATGTGCAAGTAAACAGCAAAAATAAAAGTTAATTGGTAAAACAGGTGGAATGGAAGGATGAATGCAAACGAATTCAATCCAAAAATTGACAGTACACTCACCAAAGTACACCAAAGCCTAACTCCACAGTTGTCCACAGATGATAGAAAATGCAAAAGACAGGGTATTCCACACACTATCCACACAAAGAGACTGTTGGATTTACAAAAAACTACAAAATATACTTTTTGAATTTGAATCTTCCAACATCCAAGGGGATATCTGAATTGTCCGAATTTAAGGTGAAAGGATATTGGAGAAAAGAGATGCTAACTATACTAATTAATAAAGGTAAACTGAGTAAACTATGAGTAATCTGTAGTGTTCCTTTTCCTGTTATGAACCCAGTAGTTGTTTTGTTTGTACTATTTCGACTCAATTTGTATTGTTATTTGCGTAGTGAAATGTAACCCGACAACTCGGCAAAGAAAACCCGATATCCAACAGTCGGTCACCCAGAAGAACTCCATTACGGATTGCCAATTGTCACTTTGTCACTACCATACTAATCTTAAAAACACTAAAATATGATGCAAAAATGCCCTAAGCACAGCCGAAATTGCATAAAATCTGAAAACATGTACCGATGCACCAAAAATTGGCCAAAATATTCACATAAATGTGCACTGTGCACCAGAATAATTTTTCAAAGGTTGAAATCAAAATTTAAAAAAAAATATAAATTTAAAAACCTAGTGAGTGATATGCTCAAATATTATGCTCGTATTCGTATCATGCATGGTGACAATTCAAATTTGTTAACCAAAATTTGAGGCTGATTTCATTTTTGGCGCTGGTTTTCATGTGAAGAATTAGAAAATGGAATTTCGACCAATGATCGGGTGGGGTAATAATGTGCCCGATTTCGGTATTCCTTCATCAACTTGGAGGCGGTCTGGTTAACCCAATCTTTTTAGCTTGTCGGTTTTTGCCATCTGAAATTCAATTAAGTATACGAGAAATTGGCAGTGGGGTTTCCGAACTTCTGGTGGTGCTTCTGTATTGCGTTTCGACTCATACCAGCTCCGCATAGTGCTTTCACTGCCTCCTCCATCTTCGGGTCCGATTTCGTTCACGCACTCACAAGACTTCATACTTTCACATACTTTCACATAAATGGAATTGCAACTCTCACCGTATTTGCATTGGGCAGATATTCGCAAGGGTTACTAGTCCGATTCTATCGTAATAGCGCTCTGTAAATGCTTTTAACTTTAACATTTATTTTATGTCTGTCGGGAACCTCTTGTAGTTGTCGGGTAACTCGTGACTGCCGTCTACACTCGATGTACTTTGCCAGTACTTCAAATTGAAAGCGCTATATTTCTCATTGTCGAGATTGAGAATGAAAGCAACATGGTGGCGCTTGATAGCGTTTAGCAATACACAAAGCTATTTTGAAAGATATTTCAAACCGCAACAACAAAGCTGAACTGACAAAGCATTTGCATTTAGATGAATTCCTTATATTAGAGATTATCTATGGATGAATTTGAGAGTACTTACATTATAGTTTAATGCAGACAACCTTTAACAAAGGCCAATGTTCTCAGCAGTTCGATTGTACTCGATTAGTCATGGTAATTACACGAACGACGCTTAAATTTTGAGGGGAACTTACCCACAAAATTAATATGGAGGTTGAAAAGCTAGCAGGTACCAGAAAAGCTGAAAAAGCGTTAAATGGGGCAATGTAGCGGACTGTTTACATGGAACACCTTAAGTTTAAAACGAAAATTTGTAAAAATCTTTGCTAAAAGGGTTTGTCGTATTTAATTACACCATAAAGTGGGGACATTTTGTTCACAAAATAAATAATTTTAGCCAACATTCCTCAATCAGGGGCAGAATTTCACTAAAAGTCTTCTGGTGTCACAGTCCCACGATCGATATCGAAGTGAAATCTTGTTTAACTCAAGATAATCCATTTACCTCGCTCGGTTATCGCATATAATTTGTTTACGTGCGTCGACACTTTTCTCGTCTTCAATGTAGAATATTTCTCCTTTAATGTAAAACGTATACTGACGTTATACGAAATCTTTAAATGTTACACAGGTGACCAATCTGAAAATTCATTTATAAAAGCAACCAAGGAAGTGTACGTACCTAGTACTAGCACCTATCACCTATTTATATCTGAAGATTTGACATTTGTGTATGAAAATGCAAAATTTTCATGTATTAATTCAATTTTCGAGAGCTCTACGCTTCCATGCACTTTATTTTTTTATCTAAAACCACACAAGAATTGAATAAACAATATTTTGTGCACTTATACCATTTTGTTGTTAGTTATTAGCCAAGGAAGAAAGTATTTGTTCTAATGGTGTCTCAGGAGAGACACTTTTCTTTTGTAATTTCCGAAGCATAAGTAAGGTGACTTAGCGTCCAAAAAAACATTAAGGAAGAGAAGATATGCAAGGCAAAATCGGGAGTTGTAGCATCACTGTAAATGCAAAGCCCTTCTGGCCGATTCTTTGTACTGTTCTTCCAACACTGGCAGCGCTTTCCAATGTAAGTGGACCCCTCTCGACACTCTTTAAACACGATTGTTACATTATTGAAAGTGAAATAAATTGTTAGGGTTTCAAATGCTTAGAATTTAATATGCCATCATAGTAACAAAGAAGTGGCCAACCGGAATGGGGGGCACAACGTGGATATACTGAATTCCATCCAACATACGTTTCAGCCTTTTCATTGTAGACACCATCCTGAAGGTCGATGAGTACCGGTGGATCGGGTCCTAAAACAATTAAAGAAAAAATGTCGATGAGGGTGTCCACTATGTATTGTCCCATGCTTGGTAATTCACGGTTTTCCCAAACACAAAAATATTTGAAAATCAACTTTCGCCAATTCTAACGATTTTTTTTGGATTTGTCAATGTGGAATAAATAGTAAATTTCGAGTGTGAAGTCAGTTTTCCAAAAAAAAATTGTGGCTGTAATTAATACTACGGAAAATATTTAGCGCGGGCGCTGTATGCACTACTTCTGTCAAAGACGAGTTAATCTCGTATTCTATGATATCCATCTGTGTGTAGTTTACTGTGGTTGTGTATGGGGATATAATACAAATTGGATACCCTTTATATATTATATTCCTTTAGTGCGCTGTAGATTGCACTATTATACCAATTATTAATTTATATGTCTGTGCAATTTAAAAAAAATATTTAAATCACCTGATCCGGCTCCATCACCAAACGGATACGGATATCCTGGTGTGAAGGGGCCATCATCAAAACACTCACTCGCATAACCCTTCCCTGCTGGAATATAACATTGCGTGTGACGACCATGGTCTGTATCATTAGGATTTGGATAGACGGCGGGGTTGGGCCCTAAATTAAGCATGCACCTACATGCTTGTCTGAACTGAGGGGGTGTCGTGGCAGTGGTAACGTTGGCACATTCTAGACCCCATTCCAATTTACAACCGTTTTCTTCTAGTAGCAACTTTTTGCTCTCTACGGTGGCTCCGCTGGTGATTACAGACGCCATTTTCGATTTGTTCCAACATTCTTTGCCGTCAACCTCAAGAGTTGCCCATACCTGTTGCCCAATCCATGGCAAGACTGGAGTTGGCTCCTTTGTTGTAGCGATTATTATCTCGGGAGCTTCAGTTTGATCACCATTATCTAGAGGTGATTATCACAAATCTGATACATTTAAGCCTATTCAATTCTAATTATTGATTAGAAGAGTTCAAGAAAAAGTGTAGATACATTGAATATGTGGTGAACAAATATGGTGAACATGAATTAATGAGCACTGAGCAAAAATTGTTGCATGTGAGATGCGTATGTGGAAGAGGGAAAAAAATGGAAAATTCAGAAAGAACTTGTAGGAGTGGAGAGAAGAATGAAGAGGCATTTGAGAAAGAGTATACACTGAAAGGATATCACAGATTGCTGGAGGATATTCCGTTCACTTTCGCTGAAGATGGGATTTGTTGTAATTCATACTATAAAAGTGGATCAATTTAATTAGTGTCGCAAGATTACCATTTGCCCACCGGAAGAGGTCATAAATACAGACAAGAGAACGTATGGCGTAATCCAGGGCCCTTCACAACGCTTATTATTTGGGTATGGATATAAAAACTATTTTTTTAAAAAGGTGAACCCAGGGTAGGGTATCAAAATGTACCATAAATTGTCATGGATAAAAACTTTGTGAAAGGCCCAGGTATTCTCAATATTTTCATCACTTTTCTTCAATGATTTCCTTGTAAATTGTAACCCCACAAAAAGTTTATCCCTGAAGTAATATATCCCAGTTTTAGGTTGCGAAAACGAATACATAGAATGCCGTATCATAAGTAGTTATAAAAGTGCCATATCATTTGCTATTTAATTTCCTCAATTCTTAAATTATTTCTCTCCTTCATTTCTCTCTCCTCCCTTATTTATGTTTTTCATGTCCTGATGTCCTCACTCACTTCAAGCAATCGGTCTTACTTATTCATCCATCAAGATCAGGTATACTTAAAATTCGTGATCTATACTGGTTACATACCTTCTACACAGAAAAATGTTTTTCCGGTAGAGTCCGCTTCACATTTTTCAGTTGTCGTGCAGTCTTTATTCGCTGTTTTCACAGTGCAAGATGTTTTCGCGACGCAGAAAAATTTGGTAGAATCTGTTGGATCTGCTTCACAATTTTCAGTTTTTCCACAATCTTTAGCTGTCGTGGCCGTAGTGCATGATTTTGTCGGACCACCGCTTACACAGGAAAATTTGGTGGGATTGTTTGGATCTGCTTCACATTTTTCAGTTTTCGCGCAGTCAGTAGTCGCGGTGGCTGTGGTGCACGTTTTGGATGCTCGTTTTACTCGAGGAAAAACTCCGTTAAAACGATATCCACCTTTCCTTTTGGTGGTTACAATTTTGTCTAAAATCAAATTCGTTTCTAGGAATTCACCATCATTTTCTCCTAAGATGTTTTCCTCTGACGGAGGAATTGAATCTTCTCTCTGTACTTGCGATTTCGGCAGACTTTGGCTTCCGTTAGCTCCTATGTATTCTACATTCATATCATCTGACCATCGTGCATACACTGGGTTTATCTTTGGGTAAATTCTCCGTACTCCGTCTACGGTTCCAAGAATAAGACAAAGCGAAACTGATAGCACAAATAGAATTCCCATTTGAAAGATTTTATTTTCCATTTTTCATTCTATGAAGTGAACGGGATGTTATAGTGGTACAAGGTACACACCTCACCAAGGTATATTTGAAATGCTGTTTCAATGGTGAAATCAGCCTTGTGAAATGAAAAGTTTCATTTCGCTTGAGATTTCATTTTATTGTACAAGAAAATTTCTGTTCCATTTACCAGCCGCATTAGTGTAACTGTAGTCATAACGATTTTCCTAATAACGAGGAACTTGTGGCGATCTGGGAAATCACACTGTGAAAATATTCGGTTTTGGTAAAAACGCCATTACAAACCAGTGGCACGAAACACGAAATGGCGGACAATAAAGAAATCCAACATTCAAAGGCACGTTGGTATCAAAAATCCCACACGCTGAAGTTGCTGAAGGTGCACATATTCAGAATTTTTAACTATGGTTAACCTTAGTGGATTCACATCACAAGTGAAAATGGCAACACAGATAATAGGAAGTCAAAATCATGTCATCATTTTATTCAGTGTCAATACTTGATTCACGTTGCATATGCATATATCTTTAATTTTTACATTGGGGTTGCAGAAAGTTGCATCGCCACAGCACAGGCACGCCCTTAGTTACTATTTGCTACCTGTGTTTCATAGACATATTCATTTTACTTTCAAATATAGCTACGTAAATTCATTACTTAATTATTATGTCGTTATCGTACGTACATGATTGAGAAACATCTTACATCTATGCGCTTCACACACTTAATTAATTTTTGTACATATCAACTTCCACTTATTATGTGTTTTGTTTACCCCGAAAAACCATCAGGTCCAGGTCATTTTCAGTACAAGAAAACAAAACAACATGATTATTTCTGTGCTACCCACAACAAATTGTATTGTTTGTGTACTGCGGTGGCCACAGTCTAGCGTACGCCTAAATGTTGGAATCAACAAAATTATTGCATAATACATGCTATCAACAATAAACGAAAACAAGACAAACTTAACTTAACGGGACAGTAAATGGAAAGCTGCGTACAAAGTAATAAAGTATTCATAGGGTACAATCTTTATATATGTGTTTATATATATGTATTACAGTGTGTATGTAGGTATTATAACATTATTGTTTAGGAGCACATATTATCTGAAGTTTTTCATTACATTTTACACTGATTTCAATGGTTTTGACTTCTCATATTTAGTAACACATTAACTCGAGAAATATGCATACAAACACGACACAAGTTGTGTCAAATAACAACTCATTAAAAATTAATAAGAACCATTCAGACATTTCTTGACTTCGAGAGCATCCATTACCGTAAAAAATTTACACTAAGTTATATTGCCCTGCACTCCAGTTCACATTAATATTATACAGTATTAGTAATGTATAGTGCATACATTTCATAAGTTCGAATCTCCTTTTTCGATGACAATGACTGGTGACTGTATTGACTCTATGTCTGTTACAGTTGACCAATTCCTTCAATATTTATTAAGTGCTAAAACACATTATATTTATGCAGTATATTCCAAAGTCACGAAAGTGTGTAATTAATAAGACCTCCAAAATGTGTCTCGTACTATGTGACAATGAAAATTAAACTATAGTTGCTTGAAGAACCTGAATTTGAAGGCAAAAAAATTACAAAATTCACGATGCGGAATTCAAATGTTTGAGTTCTTGTGTGGCTATCAAACAATAGGTTAATTAATAATAGCATGGTAAGGTTAATAAAGAACGGTTAATGTTAACAAAAACTGATCATTATTGTAAGTTGCAAAAACACATTTAAATATCAATGTTACTTGACTATAATTCATTTACATACAAAACAAAGTCTAAACTAATATTTGCTATCTGTATGAACTATATATATATATAGACATATATGAGTGAGTTAATTGTTGCACTAACTACTAACTAATCTAAAAAGTAGTAGCAGCGCATTTATGGCCGTGTTCAAGTTCTGAAACGAACAGAAGTAATATCTCTATCCTAGAACCAAATGAGGCAATGTATTTACTTAAACTTATAGTAATAGTGATGATAAAGTTACTCCACATGCAATGCACTGTTTGTGAGTGCACGACGATACGGAGGACCCCATGTTCCGGACACTCAACAGCACAATTCAGTGATTTAGTTTTTGGCTTTTAGGTCGTTGAAAGCATTTAATCAATAGTGGGAGATTAAAGTAACGATTGGATTTTTAAGGCAGAAAAACTCAATAACTTAACGTTGAGTTTACTTGTCCTCACTTTTGCTGCAATGATTTCTCTTGAAAAAACAAATACTAAGTAAGTACTTCTCTTACAAGTAAAAATACTCTTCAAAAATAGAAAAGGAAGGGGGAAATGACGCGAATGCTAACTTTTAGAATTCGTAGCTATACAAATAACGACTTGTTCGGTGAGAATCAATCATTGACAAAAGTAGGGCATGGGCAACCCCAGCATTAAAGTCCGTTCAGTCATTTCTTCTAATCACGGTTTTAACCCTCACCAGGGTTTATTTTACTTATACAACACATACTGATAAAATTTGCCCCTGAATGAGTGATTCATTACTATTATTTCTCTGCGGGTAATCCCCCAAATTTTTTCAGCTAGTGAAACATTATATATAATAAATCAATATTTTGACTTAAGTAGCTTTCAAATTTATGATACAATTTCTACGTATCTTCCCTTACACTAGCCGTGTTCCGTTTATGAAGGGTTGCTGTAGTGTAGTATGAAAGACTTTCACTCCAGCTATGACAATACAAAAAAGTTCAAGAAACATTTAGAATTATAGCTATTATTATAGTATTAGCTATCCAATGGTTATCAAAAGTACAAGCAAGTCAATGGAGAAATTGCTACTTCAAAGCTTTCCAAATCTATGAGAAATCTTGTTTGTAAGAAAACTTGCAGAGCCATGCGAAGACAAGATACACACACTTGGTACAATCAATCACTTTTGTGCAGATTAAAATTATGCGAATATAATGTACGTACTATAATAGGTTACATGGTGAGTCAAATGTCAGCCACGGAACAATACCATAGTGGCTAGGCCTAACGCGTATGCAGCAAGTAATTTCTGATTAACACTGAGCTGAAGATAGGTAGGAAAATTAGTTCCACTATTTGAAGATGCTCCAGAAGACTCTTCACTAGTTGGGAGCATTAATGAAGCAATGCAAATAACTGCCGTTGCAACAGCTACGTAGTTGGGACTGTAAGGATTTCCACCAGATCCGCCAGTATTTCCAGGTACATTACTTCCACCAACGTAGTCACCCACATTTGCTGCAGCTCCTCTTCCGGTCCCAACAGGCATAGAACGGGCCGATATGATATGTGATGCAGAGGAAGGAATCGAGGGTCCTTGGTGTAAACTTTCGGTGGATCCCACATCTGGAAAAGAAGTCGTTCCAAAATGAACAAAGGAGAACACGTCCGTGTGACCGATCGGAGCTCTCGTTTTGTAATCGTAGACAAAAACTCTTATTCTATGTCTGAGCGGCTCCGCAGAGGACGATGTGACGAGATTTGGTAGAAGGCGAATAATTATATCTAGCGAATTTTTTGAGCTAATTTTCCCTGCTCCTTCCGTAACATCATAAAGTTGGTTGTTGGTTCCTTTCACTGTTGAATAGTACGCAAGAACAAATCAGATTTTCTGATACTTACTCATTAGACATTTTGGTCTTTTATCTTTTAAAAAATTCTCTGTATAGAAACCATGAATTGGAAATACTTACGCTTAAATCGGATAGGAAAGTCATATGGATTATAAATCGTTAGAATTTGCTTGTAACTGGAGCTGTCGAGTGCATCAAAATTAAGAGAGTGTGGACTGACGAAAATTGGAATTTTCGGCGATTCGTCATCTCTATCGATGCTAGGATCCATTTTTTCGTTTCACTGACGCCTACTGAACTTCTCCAGCCTAAAATATCCTTAATTTAAAATCAACAAATTAATATAAAATTAGGAAAAATAAAACTGGTTGTTGTGCTGCAAATACTTGTACCCAATATTTCATAATTTGAAAAAATATCATGACACCAACAAAGTGATACAAGTCCCTCAACCAAGCCCCACAACAACATTAAACTCATGAACCATGTGTATAATTAGAAGATCTTTGCAACCTCAAGGCCATGGAAGACCAAAATCAAACAAAACAAGTGTCCAAGAACGAGTGCTCAAAAAATTTAGTGGTGTGGTATCCTTCTCAGTGACCTGTGTGGTAACCTCTTCACTATGCAAGAAAAGTAACCCTATTACTGTTTCCTATATAATTGAATACATCGTGTTAGAGTTAGGTATCCAATCCAAGTCATGCCATATTGCCAATACTCAATGCTACTAAACATACTGCCCGTAAATCCGTGCAGGAAAAGTATCCAATGGTTTGGGTCGTTATGTAAAAATCCATAACAAAAAGGTCTAAAAATATTAATGATACGTAAAGCAGTATTTTACAAGAAATCGTTGGTCAATAAATTATTCTTCGCATTTGCTGATGTTTGCATATATATTAGTTTTATTAGCATGCCCTCCTCGCACCTCATAAAGTTATAAGCACATAGAATCTATGTTCATTTGCGCGCTATCCCTTAAGTAAACAATAGCGATAAGACTGATAAGAGAGGTTAATGAGAGACATTATAGAGGGGGAAAATAACCAGTTACTCATTAAGCTAGACAAGAAATTGGTTGGTCGTACCTACACCTACAGGCGTACATATGTTCATTTTCACAACATGAATTTGAAATACATGAATATAGTAGATAGAAAGTAAAGAAAGTAAAAAACAAAGGTTTTTTACGAAAAATGTACCCATATGAAAAATTTATTACCTTGCTTCTCATATACAATTTTTTAATAAATTGTCGTTCCGTAAAATAATTTGGTGGGGTTAATTCGCATTGCAAGAAATGTAATTTTTTAACTAGGAAGTTTTTGTAATATTGTAATCTTGTGATGACGATGGTGCAATAAAAACATTTACGTGTATATGATTGGAACTGATGTAATAATTGCACATACTTTGTACGACAAAAATAATGAACATTTCGCGTTTGTATTAATTATTGCACCAAAATGTTTGGTGAAAGATTAGCCAAAAAATTACTACATCGCTTACGTAACGTGGCCTATGTGTTTACTATTGTGGAGTAAATCTAATTAAATATAGAATAAAATTGCAAAAAAATAAACAGGAAGTGTAGTTTTAGACTAACCTTATCATTTCGCTTATGTCTTGATTTCCACTTAGCACACAATGTGTTAAGCTAATTCGTGATAAATCGTTGCAGAACGGATTCCTTGATACTGTATGTTATATAACGATCAAAATCAGTGCTAACTGAGCTAATAAAGAACGAATGATTTGCAAAAACATTGCAATATTGCTTTGCTGAACCTCGAATCGTATATGTACATCAGCTGGCTATTTGGTACGCAATTGGTTCATCCTTTATCCAAAACACATTCAGCTGTTTGTGTTGTTCTCCCAATTCGTTACGTAAGGTCACCTCATTCACAAATAACACTATTAATAGGGAACCGTTTGTAGTATGAAATCCTGTTCTGTGAAAAAGTGCGCTAAATCTGAATGTATACTGTATAAAATACACCTCTATGCCAATTGCCTAATATATGTAGACATCAGATGTCCGATGTCCCTTAAATTATGTAGGTCATACTGTGAGGTCTTGAAAGGCTAAAAATAAAGGCTTGAGGTTTTGACTATTTGACCTCAAGCCTTTATCTTCACGTAATTAGAGTTGGTGTACAACTGTACACTACACGTTTGCTTCAAATGTTTCATTTGAAGGGTAGGGATTAGGGATGCCACACCAGTGTATTTTTTGTTTTGCATGCTAATCCTTAACCCTCACGTTAAATATGAGGGGATAACAGTGCAAAAATTTAACTTTAACAATGCACAATAGTACATAATATAAACATATACAGCATTTCGACCAAAAAATATGATTTTGGGTACATTGGGGTTTTTCGACATGCAGATTTCGAAAATGTTACTCCTCATTCTCTAAAATGTATACCTGAGGCTACCTGACAAAATGAGCCGAATGAGGGGATCGAATCTCCTTATATACAATAGATCTCTATGCTCATGATTTTTCGAGAACGTACCGATTTCAAAGAATTCTGAAAGAGGAGAGAGTGCTACTTCCGAATCCGTTGAAATCGTCGTGGTTATTTTCTGCGTTCTCGAAATACTTCCGTTTCAATTTTTGTTCAAAAAATGGCAATATTTTCGAAAATTTGAAAAATAATGTTAATCTATTTGTTACATAACATGCATGATTACTACAATAGCTTACTAGATTCAAATTCCCAAAAGTTCGAAAAAATTTGAATGTCTACATACAGTTGGAAACAAGATCCCGACGAGTTTCAGAATTAGCTTACAATGTGACAGAACGAAAAACGCTTGATCTAATGTATGATTGCAATCCGAAAGATCGAGTCTTGGAAACAAGTCAATTAAAAACCAATTCACTGGGTTGTTGAAGAACATTGCATACAGTGTAAACTTCCAATTATTCCTCTTACAGAACAAGACGCGTAGGATGTTCGTGATTAGAAAAGCGTCTTGAACACATTCCACATAAGTGTGTTGTTATAACATGGGGAAGATTGGTGGTGAGTGGTGACCCTCTAGTTTTCGGACAATTTAATATATCCATTTTGTACACCATGTGGAGAGAAGCTAAAAGAATTCAAATGTACACTAGAAAGGACCAAATTTCTCACTTTAAATCTCATACAAGCATCTGGCATCGCATATCTTGCAGCTTGAAAAAACAAATGACCCTTAGTTTTCGGATATACATACATACGCAAAACCAACTGTATAGTATCGTCGTATAACGACTCAAACTCAAATCCTATTATCTATCGATGCCAACATTGGTCTTATTGTGCCCCAATAGTGTAGACGGTTCAAATTTTTTACGTCAGCCGAACATGCTCAAGGACGCCAGAGCCAATATTCAAATATCAGCGCAAATATTGTTTGAGATCTGAGAATTAATTTTCTTTTCGAAAATATGTGCAAACATGAGTGTGTACAATTTTATTCATTACTCCACATTGTCCGCATAAAAAATTAAACTACATAGAAGATTTAAATAGAATCCAACGCATTTGTTCCTGTTACTAACGTGAATTTGTAATATTGTTGCTGCTTTCACCAACAACTTTTAAGAGAAACATCTGAATAATCGAATTTGATTATTTTTTGTCAAGTAAAAAAAATGGCAGCAGCTGCAGTAAGATAATTTTTTGCAAGTGTTCCAAAATTTTAGTTGTATTTAATCTAATTTTCATATTGAATTCAGGATACCTACAATAAATGTGTGTATTTGTGAATGTTTTACAGTTTGAAAAAAGAGGTCCTTTAAAAAGAGAGGATGTTACTTGCCCAATTTGTTGGTCCGTATTAATAGAGCCAGTTACATTACCCTGTAAGCACAATTTGTGCTTGGAGTGTTTTCGTAAGCATGTAAATGAAACAGCTTTGGTGTGTCCCTGTTGTCGAAAGCGTTTTTCGGTTTGGAGTCGCCGAGCTTGTAAAGAAAATAATTTAGTTAATGTGTCCTACTGGGAACGTATACAACGAGAGGTACCCTGCATCAAAATCTTTGATCTAAAGATTCAAATCCATTATACGCATATTAATTTATTTTATTTTATTTAATTAGTTTCCAAAGTTAGTCGAAGCAAGATTAAACAATGAAGATTCGCAGACTTTAGACCAAAGTGATCTAATATCCACAGAAGACGAAATATTCGTTAATGGCGACAGTTCAACTCTGCTGGATAGTATGCTGCCTTCTCCTCCTCCAAAAAGGGACGGAGAAACCGCAAAAAAAGGAGAAATAATGCAAGAGTATAATAGTTTATACCAAAAACACATTGAGGACATGGAGAACCAGAGAAAATTAGAAGCGGATGCTAGTTCGGAGTTTATTCGAAAACTTCAGGTATAATTTCTTAAATAAGTAGATTTTTGACTTCGCGAGGCAAACATGTTTATCTGAAAGATTTTATTTTCTAAAAAGCCTCGCTTTACATTCTTTTTACATGTAATAACATCCATGATTTTCTTCGATTTGCTTGAAAAATTATCGCCCAGAAGAAGACAGAAAGTTCTGTCGAAACGTCAAGACTTTTTAGATAATAAAATCTTTCAGATAAAAATGTTTGCCTCGCGAAGTCAAAAATCTACTTATTTACATTCTCACAGAGGTAGAAATAGTCTCCATCTCAAGTATAATTTCCTATTAATGGGAAAACATTTCCACGTGGAAATTTTGTACAACATAATTTTTTTTCTTATATTTAGGAAGAAGAACTGATTAGAGCGGCGGAAGATTCAAGTAAATTTGAAGCTGATTTAGAGTTAGCAAAACGTATTCAAATGGAGGAAAATGCAAGAGTACAAACTCTGGCGATTAACAAAAGACAATCAGAAAGCAAAACAACTCCTACTAAAAAACCTCTGTGTCGAAACTTGCTTTCCGAATGGGGCTCTGCGTCAACATCTGCAGTTATTTCTCCTGTAACAAAACGAAAATCAAGTGGACAGTTGTCCACTGGGTGGCAGACTCCAACTTCCTCAACGAGCTTAAAGCGACGATCATCCACTACGTCGATACGTTCGGGCAAGAGCTCTAAAAGCAGTAAAAGCGGAAAAGAAGTAGGGAAAACTGTCGGAAGTCAGAGTTCTATCTTGCATTTCTTTTCAAATTCACAACCTACGGATTCTTTCACACCATCTCCACAGCCTTCTACTTCGGCAGCTGCAATCGCTGAAATGAATTTAAGTAAAACTTTGCCCTCGTCTTCTTTTGTTGTTGTATGCAATACTAATAACGTTACGCTAAGTGGATCGAACGTAAAATTGGAATCCCAAGATAAAGCGGGATTTATTAGTCCTAAATCCAAAGAAGAAAAGCATTCACCTATGAAATCTCTGAATCAGAGTCAACAGCCCACAGTAACATTTGCAGAACAGCCAGTTGTTACCAATGACAAGGGAACACCAGACTCTATTCACGTCGAACTTAACAGTTATTTCCGTCCAATAAGAAGTGCACCAAAAACCCCTCCGAAAAGATTAGCAGACGGAACGTATTTACCTGAGCCGAAAATTGTCAGAACTACACCGATAAGACCATCTCCTAAGGTCACAAACTCGGCAATTCCTATTCAAATGAGGGCTTATATAGACAAAAGTTCGGATACCGACTCAGATTTTGACACACCAAGCAAAACTTCTGGGATTTATTGCTCAGGAAGCTCTGAGAGTGACTTTCTGGTATACCCAGGCTTGCAACAAACGCCTACTCAAAATATTGTCAAAAAGACTGCGGAACAATCGAATTCAGGTACGGGTAAATTAAATTGGAGAAAAGTAACACGATGCGTTGAAAACTTTAAAGCACAATATATTTATTAAAAATTGATTTTTTACAGGGGACAACCTGATTGATACGATTGAAAGTTCCCATAATTCAGGGGAGGCAATGTTTACCCCAGGTAAAAAAGTCAAACTAAAAACTATTATAGAATGCGATAATGGTGATAAACCAGACTCTCCGATTTTGCCATCCTATGAAGAACAAGAGATCCACTTTGAGCTCGAAGAACGCTTCCGGCGACAAAAGGAACAAGAGCTAGCTGATTACCTGTTTGCAAAAAAACTGGAAAAAGAATTAAATCGAATGCCTGGTGTAGAACCGAGAAGTCGTGAATCCAAAGAGAGGTATTCAATCAGAAACTGGTTAAAGCCAAAAGAAGAACTTCATTCTGTCCAATCAAACAGTGACGACACATTGGTAAATAAATCCGCATCTCGGGGAAAACAGCGTGAAAATTCTAAATTGACGAACAAAAAACAAAAGACTCCAAAAAAGTCAATAAAACTTACAAAGAAAAGTTCAACTCCAAAGCGGGTTCAAGGGTTGAAAGCTGTACATGTCAACATCGCAGTAACATCTAATATAAGTGCAACCAATAGTCCTCTAAAATCTGATAATTCATTCTCCTGTACTAAGCGTGAGCTGCGTTCTAGCTCCGGATTTTAACTCCGGTTCGGAGTTAGGATCCACAATCGAGTCATGATGGTTTTAGGCTACTGGAAATCAAACCGGATTTTAGTATTATTAGATAGACAGTTTGATTTTTTAAATTAAATGTCATTGTAGAGCAAGAAACAAAACTGTTCCATCAATGTTAAAGCGTGTTCAGCAGCAAGGAATATTCATGTTCACTAACGTAAGCTACACATATTCACTGCAACATGAACATGTAATACATACCATTGTTTTGGATGATAACAAAAGCCACATTAGTATACAAAAGTTAATAAAATAAAAAGGAAAATAGAATCTGTCAACCTACCTAATACTTTGAGTACAATACCCGTCGTATATTATAACATTATTTACTGTATGTACGAATAAACAGTTTTTCTTTGTGAAACAACGAATATTGATTTCGTGTTTACTTTTAGTAGAATGACGTTCGTACCGTACCTGTCCCAACCTGGGCCTCTATTATAAACATATTATTTATCGAAATCAATAGTACGCAAAAGCAAATATTTTTTTTGTAGACATGAACTTTCTTTGTAATTTAATGTAATGATTTTCCCCCTTGTATTTACAGTAAGAATGCATTTACAATCTTGTTTTGTTCCCAAAAAAGTATAAATAATGCAGCCAACAGTAAAAAGATTTTCAGGGCAAACTACCTCAAGATGTTGGGGTACTCTACTACGGCCTACTTATCATTTAAGAAGGGTAGTCTACTAGCTTGGGCAGATCAGCAATGTCTCAAAATGCTCACAGTTTAGTGCCGGCCCTTGTATCCCTATAAAGGCCATCTCATCCATTATCAGTGTCATCAGCACCGTCAAGAAGAATGTCTATATGTATTTATACTTTAGTGGACACTCTCATGAGGATTGTAACAATAAGTAGTTAACGAAGAATGTTTGTGGATGTGTTTGTAAATCTTATTGTACTGTTAATTGTTCATTTATGTACATTAGATACACGACTGAGTATAGCATCGAACTTGTTAGATTAATCTAGAATTTTGGCTGAACAAAGATTAAACATTTCATCCAATATGATATAAATATATAATATGTATATGTTGTTTCCTTTGGCCTAATTTACGTAGACAGATTTCACTGATTACTATTTCCATCAATACTGTTAGAAGGGGAAACG
Source organism: Plutomurus gul (assembly GCA_019776185.1). NCBI lineage: Eukaryota > Metazoa > Arthropoda > Collembola > Entomobryomorpha > Tomoceridae > Plutomurus > Plutomurus gul. The sequence goes on along the minus strand of JABASC010000652.1, from coordinate 8,148 downwards.
CTACACCTTTTAACATCTTGAGCTAATTTTGTTAGGTCACTGCTCCGTTTCATCTTGCATCAAGGCACTTGGACTGTGTGGGTTTGGTGTGTATAAATTGCATAGTGTATTACTACGGATTCGAAATAATAATCTAATATTGCTTTTAGCTGGAAATGTGTTCTCCCTTGTTGATAACATTTTCAATCTAAACTTCTAAACTGTTAATAATTTACTCGCGTAGTATTCGAGGCATTCACTGAACACGTGTTATCCCCTTCTAACATTTCCTCATTATTGAAAGCAATCAAAGTGAATATAATGTTATTTCTGATCAAAATTATGGACGAACTTACTAATATCCACGCAACCTTCACAAATAAGTTCAGGGTCGAGTGATGATAAAGGAAAGATTTCTTTGTAATTTTATGAATTTCTCTATCCATCTTATCGTTAAAAATGTCTCTAATTAAATACACATTGTATGTATGTATTTAACCCTTTGTACTTTAAACGTTGATTCACTCAATTTCGAATACATTCCCGTTCAGATAGTGACAATTATCCTTCGTAAATATAGGTAGAAAAAATCACTCCAGTATAGATCGGTGATAATAATGCTTGAAATACTTATGCACCCAGTGAAAAATGATGCACGCTTGACTTGAAGGACAGCAGTAGCTCCATTCCGTCAAATATATATTGCGTTAACCAATCTTATGTAACATGCAATACATGCAGATGAACTGTTGAAACCCAGTGCTTTTTATTGGAAAAGTTGTGAAAGCGTATACTCGTTTGTACAAATGTCGTCGAATTGTTTCGCTGAGAAATCAAAGCACTTTTCACCCTACTAAACACAGTCTCACACACATGCAATACTTAATAATATGTTTGTCTCGCCTCTGCAGAAATGTTGTACCATATAGGAAATACGAGAAAGTGCATACATTTTTGTTAAGGCAGCTCTATACCGGTGGAAAGAGAACGTGTCAAGAATTTTCTTAGTTTGTAGGTCAGGTCACATGTGTGACATTGGCAAACGGTCGTGCAGAGTTGGCTCCAGCATATTGCAGCATATAATCGTTCTGCGTCTCTCACTGCTACAACTTGCCCGTTTCTTCAGAAAATGATCTAAAGTATCCGAAGAAAGCAATATCGGAAGATGTTTTGGCTCTGGAGCCTTGACGGATGAATGGAGAGACAAAGAGGATTGCCCTACTAACCCCAAACTCTCTCTCTCTCTCATCATCTTCAATCAACTTGTTTCCATTTCCATTATGTGATTACTACTACTTTTTGACGCCCGCAATATCTCACCCTTCCTACGGCTACAGCTTCCCAGAAGATTCATACTAGTATAATATTGCACAGGAAACAGTAGCCATCCTTTACATTGGTGAAACTCTTCAGAAGTCGCTATACTCACGTTGTATCGTTTATATTAACTTCCATTCAATGCCCTTTCCCACATCAAAAGCCTGTAGACGCCAAAAGTCTCACCATTTTCTAAAAGTTACGTGATGTATATAAATATTTAGTGGCTGCTTCTAATGTGTTCCAGAAAAACCTTGCATTTTTTGACCGTTTTTGAAGAAGACTGTCTTGATGACACTGATTCATTGTAACGCCTTCATCTTTTTTCTGTCTACAATTTATATTCTTTCAAATATGAGATCTCTGTTTGCGATATAGTCAATATGCATACTTTTGTGCCCTTTAATTTTTCACCTGGTTTCACTCCCGACATTTTAGCTTAAGTAGCTGCAGCTGCTGCATTAGTACAGTTCTCTCACCATCCCGGGGTGATATTCACAGTCCTACACATGTCAGACTCCTTCATACTATCAGAATGTTATGCAATACAAATAGATATAGTGTAGTGTGGGTGTATGCACAACGCATGCAAAAGGCAAAGTAAGGGAGCATAAAAGAATGCATATGCCCTGTATAATAAAATACACTTTTCAAGTAATTCACAATTCAACAAAGTATAGCCCAGAAAGGTCATACCAGAAAGAGCAAGGTAATTTGTGGATGTTGTGAAGCTCTCGCTTCCAAATAAAGATCGTATGGAAAGGAATGATTTCTATTATTTAAGAAAAATATAAACAATGAGTAAACATTGATATCAGTTTAAAGTATTTCAGGGGAAAGAACTATGGAAAATACATAAGCTGTCTTACAATGTATATCTTATACAGGAGTGCAACATAATAATATGCTTTAGCCTACAAAATTTCCTCTGCTTACTGGATATTTATTTTCTAAGCTCATTTCTTTGACTCACTTTCGAATGGGAGTACGTAAGCGATGATTTCGCAACAGACTTTCTCTAATGAAATCACTGTATTAAACTCACCGCCTACGATTCCGCCCTTATTAAAAGACATAGCAGTAAATGGATGATGCAAAGGAAAGAAACTGGAACACATTCAAGAGTACTATTCAGGACACAGTGTACTATTCGTGTGCTGCTAACACTGACTTAACTTTTATTATGACTCCGTGCTCAAATTTTTGCAGTAGGGCATTAAAGGTATCGTCTTAAGTGAAAGACTACTAAAGAGTAGAATTTTCGTGTCCGATGATATACCTACTGTCGAAGTTCTTCATAAAGGTTATATAATACTGTAGTTAAAAACCTTGGGTACTTGCACTCCCACGCCATTGTATGACCCGTGCAATTATATATGCAAAAAGTAAAGCTTCTTTGAACTCAAACCACAAGTACATAAGTGAAAGATAAACCTGTCTTCCTCTCTACTATTTATGTAATTTGATGACGAGATGAAATACAACGTCATAATTATGACGTCATTCATTCCTTTGCCAGTGGCGTATTTATTTATGTTTGAGGGCACAACTCTCTGTGGAGTTTGTAAACTCTGCCACATGTCGACATGTCTATATGGGAAAGATGAGTGTGCAATAGTGTGCTGCCCACAGAATACCACGCATACGCTTGTACTTACATATATTGTAGCTTTTTGTTTGGCAACTTCAGGAGTTCACGATTTCTATGAATTCTCTAAAAGAGCAAACTTTGCAAGTTAATGTAAATTCTGTTATCTGAAATGTTTCGGAGTTTTCTTGTGTAGGGAAGGTTGGACCATTTTTTGTTTAAATAATTTTCATAATTCATGCATGCCACATTATTTTATTATGTGGATTGTATACAATAGGATTTTAGGTATGAACTAAATTTATGTTACTAATTTTTTATGGTGTAATGGCGTAGTTACAAAATTTAAAAAAAGCATTTTTTGGTCCAACCGACACCATCAGTGTTGTCGGTTGGACCTGTGCCGATTAGACCACAATGAAAAATCTAATGAATTTCAAAACTTTGTTATGTTCATTTTTACTATTTCCTATTTCAAGAGGAGTAATTTTAATATGTTTAAGTATTTCTTTCATTTTTTGGCTTGGTTTACGCAATTTTCTTACAATTTTTCTGTGCAGAGCTAAATTCTCCTCTTGAATTTGGTTTCATTCAGCAGTATCAGTCAGCACAGTTGAATTTCTCCTTGTGTGGAATTATTTCTTTGTCCAGCGTTTGGAAAAGGTACAATTTCCTCAATTGTGACATATATACAATTAATTTGATGTTTAAATCTCATTCTTTATACTATTTATGTATGGTCAAACCGACAGCATGTTTGCATGGTCCAATCGACAGCATGCTTGTATGGTCCAACCCACAGCATGCTTGTGTGGTCCAACCGACAGCACCTATATTCATAATTTATTTTTACATATTTCCAAGGTGGAAATAATCTTATATATCTATACTATGTGTCAAGAAAGTTTTACCTCTGAAATGTTATAATTAACGGCTGAAAGTAAAAATTTAGTCGAGAGAGGAAAATTTACTTTACCTATAGAGTGATTTTTGACTTCAAAATCACATTTTAATTTTTAAAAACTTAAGGTGAGAACGAATGTTAAATATATTTCGTCACACGTTGTATGTTGATAATGCGAACATAAATTAAAAATTTCACGCAAACGTAGCAAGGATTGCTCGAAATAATCACTGTGGTCCAACCGACAGCAGGCTCCCCTACAGTACTGCTGCTGTATTTAGTGTTTGTGATGCTGTTCACGTTCTCACATTACGGGCATGTTGATTCATGAAGTCATTATGCAATCCTCGTGCCCTATGCAAAGATGAAAGGGAAAAGGAGTATGTAGTGCATTTTCGTATCAGAATTCTCAGAAAATGCTAAAGAGATTCATGCTATATTGTAGAAACAAATATTGTGGAGAGCAAAAGTGCTCTAACAAGTATATAGTTCAAGTACAAAGAATGGCATCTTTTTCATTAATTTATTAATACACCCGTTGAAATGTTCTGAAATGTCATTTCAAACCTACTCTGTAATAAAACCTGTGCCCTTTAAAATGAATATGACTCAATTGCATACAATAAGGCGTTGACGACCCAAATTACTTTTCATAAAAGTGATGTATAGTATAATACTATTTAATGTATAAGTGGGTATAAGTGGTTTGATTATGTCAAAAGCAAAGGTATTACTATTTAGTAATGCAGCCCTGTGCGTGACATGAAAGAAGGGAACAAAGGATGCACGAATGACCATACCAATGGCGAATTACGAAATATGTTTTAACAATACCCATAAAAGCTGGTGACAATGCCTTTGAGAAAAGCCTACATTTTTGGTTAGCTTTCACTTGTATAGCAATCCGGCTTTTGAAATTGAACTTTGTTCAAAGTATTGCAGAGTAAAGGGTCAATATTTCATTCATAAATATCGTGGAAAACTTCAAGTATACACAAGCACCAAACAAGTTCTCCTTTAGCTTTCACCAGCTTTCACTCGCTTTCTAATTCTGTATTAACCTTTAACAGCAATACTTTTTTAACTGGGATATTTCCTAGGCAGCAAATCCAAGTGGAAATTGTGAAAGTGACAATTGGTTAGAAAAATTGAGGACTTGTATAAATACTCACTGCCCTACCACAGTAGTGACCTTTTCCCAATTTCCCAAAGGGAGCAGCAGGAATGCTTGGAAAGCTGAAAACCTGTCTTCAGGACATTTGATAATAGAGCGAAACCCATTTTCCTCTCTAACAATTTCTGATAGAGGAAAAAAGATGCTTACTCATAGATACCACCAAATAAGTAAGACCAGAACAGGCTATACAAGCGGTGAGCTTTCTACATTTCTACATTATATGATATGGTATTTCTAAGTAGTAACGTTACTTGAGGTACATATACACTAAAATATTTTTAAACATTATGTGAATCTGTTTGATTGATACAAAAACGCATTAGCATTATGCTAAGTACATGGGTGGTTGAGATAAAGATTGTATTGTTCATGTGTGAACCATTAAATGGAAAAGTTGATGGAGTTTCCACTCTGTTGGTCAGACAAACCAGCAATGTCTAATCCGATCTAAGACATAACCATCAGCAGAGCTTATGTTCTCGAAATTTCTAGTGGCAACCTATTCGAGCGCTAAGAAAACACTGTGGCAAGCAATGCCACCGCTGTTGGTGATAACACCCACATCTTGTTGTTTGTTTGTTGTAATCTTTGGAGTAAACGTTTATATTTATAGGTATAGTAATCTGCGAAAAAGAGAGAGAGAGCACGTGAAAAACACACCTCTGAGCATAATTTCATATGTACCGAAAAGAATAATTGTCGTGTAAATGACTGGGCTTAAAAGCACGTTCTATTGGTGTGCACTATTCTCCCAGGTCCTTGAGCCTGATCTACAGTGCAGCCCGGATTCGTTATACTAATGCAAGTACCTACGTGTCATTTGTTTCCACCAGCAAAGCCGTCAAACGACTGTGCTTATATTGTAGATTGACACCACATCAAACCTGATCCCACAGACACATTAAAATAACAATAACACGTTAGCCACTAGTAAGAACCAGGAGAGTACGCTTGTAGCATTGTGTGAAAGTTCTTTGTACATTCGCATTAGTTTATACTGGTTTTAAATCTCTTGTATAAATAGTTAATAGCTTCTTATATAAAATGAATGTTAAGCCATATGACGGTGACCTCGGACCTCGAAGTAATATTATTATTATTCATTCTTGCATTGTAATAGTTCATTAATCTCTGTTTTTAGAATTTGGGGAATTAATGACCAAGTGGCACAAGATTCAACGAATTATTAATAACGCATTAATCCTCTTTAATACTTCTGAAATTTTGCCAATATACATATTATGGAATGGAAGCCATAGTGTTTAATCAGGTTATTATGCTTTGCTACTTTGTCACCTTTGTATCATATGTGGTGGTGATACGGTACTCAACAACAACATCACAACACTTAATCACAATCCCAAATGTAATTAAAATATTCTAAGAATGGTTATCTCAATGTTAAATAATATTTTTCGACATCAAAGTGTTGTGTGCGGGTCTATACCCAATTTATACATGTTAGGGGCAAAATCAACCTGTTTGTCAACTCAACTCTTGGAAGGCTGGAAGGGCAGTGCACCTTATTATTAGTTATCAGGCTTGTGCGTTGTGGAAATATGTCACATTGAAAGGAACTTGTCATACAAATTCTATTAAAGGAGATGATGCTGTAGAGAACACCTTAAAGCATTCTTCCATGGAACTTTCACGCTTCGAGTTTAACAATAAAAATAGTTCATTAAGGTCTAATACTATGTATTTGACGTTGTTGTAAGTTCAGTGGGTTTACTTTATGATGAGTTTGATGAACTATCAATTATCACTTGGAACAGTTCCGAGTTCTTGAATAAAGACAACTTTTTAAGGAAATCAGAATATCGGAGTTTTCCACTAAATACAAAGTTGTAACTAAACGCTTATACGTACTTCGGCGCATGTGTTTTGTTGTGGGCTGATTGATAAATAAACTTTAATTCCAATGAACGAAAAAGATTCATTCTATATAATATCTGTAGATTTTTCCTTGGAAATGCTCTCTTATAGAAACGACCTTAAGCTGCCTTTCAGCAAAAGTGGCCAGAAATTCTTTTTGGCTTTAGCCTAATTGTTATTTTCAAAGTAGCACAGCAATGTAGTAACATTCGTGAAACAAGAACCGAATGTGAATGATGTTGTGTGTTTTCCAGCCAGGTAGGCAGGTATGCATCGTTTTACTGTTACTTTTGTGAATGCTCACCATAGCTGGGACCATCCCATGATTTCCCATCACATCACCATCCCATCAAGGCAAGATGGGATGGGGATGGTGAGCCCGTCAGCGTTAGACACCTTTTTTATTTGGGAAAATAAATCATATGTGTCCAATGAATTCAATTTCCTTTCAGATAGCGTGTTACTCGTCCAAATCGGTCACATCGACGTGTTCCAAATAATTAACTATGTGTGAAAATCGACATTTTGCACTTTTGTTTTTCAAATGTGTTGCTACAAGACAAAATAATTTTCTTCTTGTGATGGGCTGTGATGGGATGGTGTTGGTGAACCCATCATTGTGATGGGCTGTGATGTAATGGTGATGGGGAGCCCATCACTGGGATGGGATGTGATGGGCAACGAAAAGTCCCACCTACTCGAGACCTATTTAGAATATCTGTACTGTGGATTACTGTATTCGTCGCACCACAAATTTAGTGCCCAAATTCAATTTCAAATAAGTCCTTGTTAAAAGATGACTCAGGAACAGTAGCTGTAGAGTGTAGATGTGGATGTGATGTAAAACGACTTGCTCCGTGAATCACATTTTTTATTAAAGAATTTGTCAATTCACCTTATATTAGATAGATGTCTATGTTATTCACTAAAGCTGCAAAAATGGTAAAAGATCATAAAGTCACAAAATGGGCGGAACACTTATACATAGGTGATGTTTAAAAAATTAAAATACCTTACTGTAAAACCATGTAAGCAACTTTAGCCACAAGTGAATTCCTACGCATTACACATTATGCTAACATTTCTCAAGTTGTTTTTACTGTTAAAAGAAGTCTTCAATCCATCTATCACGGTATTTACATCGTCAGATTATATTGTGCACAAAATTAAGGAGTCGTGTGGAGGTCGTATAGTCGTATATAGTTATGGTCAGACCCCGGATTTGTAGGTTGCAAAAAGTGCCAAAATATGTATGTAAATATGTGCTAAAAAATGGCAAAATATGTGCTTAAAAAGCATAAATATGTG
>JABASC010000651.1:0-34545 GCA_019776185.1 Plutomurus gul | reverse complement strand
GGCGGCAGATAAACTAATTACTAGTTGGCCACGTCCACACGGCGGCCCTAGAACCCGAGTGGTGCACTGAAAGAGGCAATCAATGTTAATGGAATGAAAGAAATGGTCAACAGAAGAGGATTTATCGTGTGTGTGTAATTAGTTGTTTGTTAGTGATCCAGCACCAATCAATCATAAGCTCAGACAACAACAACAACAACAACAGGCCATGCACTACCACTATGTATGCATTACTTAAGTACTAATGGAGCAGAGGGGAGGTTGAAGGTGGATCAGAGGTGAAGCTATGATCAAGTAAGTAAGTAGAAGTGTACGCGTCGCTCGTAGATTAGATAACTGTTATAGACTGTCTGTCTGCTGCTGCTCCGTCCGTGCCACTATTATTATTTACAGCCCTACACGGCCTACATTGTTGTAGCATAGAGCAGCAGTAGTAGCTAATAGTATTTATTCTCATCTTTTTCCTCTACAGAAACTACACGTATCTCTCTATATACTTATAGTAGTGCATAGTACCACAACCTTCGTTACGCAGAGAACTCTCTAATAAATCATTCTGCTGCTATGTATATACCGATAAAACAGTTCAACTTCTCAGAAATCTTTCAAGAAAATTAGCTACAACTCTTCTGCACTTTTCTCTCTTCCGTCCCACTCGTCACTTCGTTTAGATGCAAAAATAAAATCGCAATTTTATGGAAATGTGTTCGTTATACGACCATCGGATGGCGAGCAGCAGCAGCAGCCACTTGACTTTTCATGTACTCACATTGTTTGTATGAATGGTGAAAGTGATATTGCCAACTTTCACCATCGAGCCATCCTTTCCGGTCACGTTCTCTCGTTGCGCCTCTGTTGTACTTGTACCGTATGTGCGTCTTTTACTGCATTCCGAACTACCTTCAGACAATACACCTAATAATATTCTTCTGCTAGAATCCAGCCTATTTCATAACAGCTTCTCATTGACGCTCTCTATTGCTATACTTTCACCGTCACTCCTCATAACAAGTGTACACTGATTAATAATTTGTTCTTAAACACCCCATTTCACTAGTGCTGCTGCCTCCTTCTCTATCTCTATGACTGTGCAAGTGTATCTGTCATTAACATAATTGTTACTCGATAATTGTACAGAAAATAAAATGACGCATCAATAGAGTTTCCACTTAAATTAGATACATTTCTCTTACTGCGGCAACAATGTTTGCCCTCTCACACTCTTTGTCTGCCTGTCAATAAGAATAACTGACTTTTGTCTCCCATCGTAATAAGTACACAGATTCAAATACTCTAGCATTTGTAATTCCAAGGTAAAATCTAAAGATTCCATTCTATTTCTACTCTTAAACTGACTTTATGAATAAAAATCTACGAATTTCCACTCGCTGGCATTGCTCACCTGCTGCTGCTGCGTTTTTAGTTGTGACATGGATAAAATACGTAGCAGCATAGCATTTAATAAAAGACCCGCCATAAAAAAACTTTCACGTCTGTGTCGAGTTCGTGTGGAGAGAGCATTTATCTAAATATACAGATAGTTATAATGAATAGTTGCTAGCACACATTGTATTATATAGGAAGCTGTCCATTTGGGAAATTCCGTTCCCCTTCTGATTTTGGGGTAGGGGGCACGTGTTCCTTCGTTCGTTCTAATAAATAAGTAAGGAAGATACGGTTGAAGAATGGAAGTAATTGTACATTGATGGACAAGGGCATTAATTGATTAGAATGAAGAGGAGTGAGACGTGAGTGTTTGAAATATAACACTGTCAAGCAATAAGTGAGTCTCTGGTAAACATTTCACTGTGCACAAATTTCCATCAGTCAGAAGAAGAAGAAGAAGATGCGGTGGTGGTCGAGCACAGCACACGTATTACATTACCCACCACTCCTTCTTCTAGACTATATTTAGCCACAATAACAGGGGAGTTGTAGTAAATACACACGTGCATTATTAGCTGTTCTATATAGTTAAGGTGTGCGTGTGTACGATATATCAATAAGTTGGCTATATAGGTTATTGGCGGTTCGTACACGGCCAGATTGATAGTTTGGTTATGCGACGGTATTTTATGGGGATGTGTAATGTACGACGGTAGTTTGGCGGCCAGGTACATAAATGTATTGTATGTGTGTGTACAGGAGAAAGTGAAAGAGCGAGAGCATTGATGGGAAAGGATGGCTAATACTTTCGGAAGGGAAACAGTAACGAAGGGTTATGTATAGGTAGCTAGTAGGAGTAGGTGCCCGATGTAAATTAGAATAGTGGCTGGAGAGGTTTGTGCTCTGTGTGAGAGCCACTTGCACGTCAAATTCCTTTATGTGGGTGGTGATGGGAAGAAGAATAGAGATAGAGAGAGAGAGAGAGCGGGAGAGAGGAATGCTACTAGTACATATATAGTAGGACATTACAATTGACTGACGTGACTTGGCTGACGTTTTATTTTGAATAATAACTAAGAGCATTGTAGAGAGGGAAGGATGAGAGGAGCTGCTGATGCAGAAAGGATATTATTATACATTACTCACGATTACAGCTACATAACTACAGATCGTTTTAGCCATTGAATAGTTTCGGAACTGGCTCGACTGTTCAGGAAATCATAGTTTATTGGATGTTTCTTGAAACCGGATGTAGAAAAATGGGGCTAAGTGCCACCGTTCAGTGTAGACACGCTTCTGTGACTTGTATTTAAATTGTTCCGAAACGACCTAATTTCCATAACTGCCTGTAACAGATACACTTTATTGATAACATTGAGGACAGCAGCGGCGCAACCCTATCACACATTTTACAATAGCCGTCCTCGTCCTACCAGCAACCAGCACATTCTGCACTTCAATTGACTCCTGGCGGCGAGTTCTTCTCTCTCTCTCAGCCACTCACTCCGCAGTCCACCAACAATAACTACATCATATTAGACAGTAACAACAGACAACAACAATAAGTGATTGGGCCACTACGACTGGCAACAAGAAGTCACGAACGATAACAGTTACACTACTCACTCCATAGTGTAATGGGTAGGAGGAGACACGACCACCTCAAATACATGTCTACTATATACTCGTACATATTTACACACTATAGCAGTAAAAGGGAGCATAATGTTGGATAAGAACGGTGAAATCTAGCTGGCTGGATGGCCGAATTCGATGAAGAAGAAGAGAAAGTTATTTGCACGTAGTACGACACACACATTACTTTCTGTGTTTACGGTAATCGTGTGGGGGGAGTGAATATTTGTACGCAATACATATTCTTTTCTTTTTTTACTACGAGAGGCAGGCAGGGAAAGTGGAGAACACACAGAATGAAGCCATTATTATTGCAACAATAACATAATAATAATATATGAAGTTTAACTTAGTTAGCATATAGAATTTCTTAGTATCAATAGATTTTTTTCACTTTAAGCATCTCACAATCAGATCATAATAAATCCACACTGATTGTTGCTGAGATCACACTTCCACATTGGGGTCAATATTGGCAGTCAGTTGCAATGTAGTACATAACATACATACTTTTAGAACTATCTTCTTTTTTGACACATTCAGAAAATCTTTTGTAGCTTTACAAAGTACCTCCTATACAAGTAGGTTAGGGTTACATTATTGTAGACATCAACCGTATCATTACTCTAGTTTATAGTGTATATATATATTATAGTAGGTAAATAACTAACAATACAATTTTATTTGCTTTCCCGTCGTCCTGTACCTAAACGTCTCTTTTTTTTGTTAGAATTATAGTTGGAAAACCGTCTACCTCACTACCAACAAGTACATATGTATATAATAATGGCTAGAGATTTTTTTGCGAATCTGGATGTTCAACATAATACTATTATTATAGTAGGTATGCACATTTTACAAAGTCAGTTGTAGTATTATACAAGTAATAGAAGCATCTTTTTGTTGTGTATGTAGAAGAAGTAGCTGTCGGGGATCCAGGAACGTGTCTACGAATTTATGTACACGCTTTTAATCCTTTTTACTTACTTACATAACCTGTACACGGGTTAATAGTTATTTATTACAGAGTACGCGAAATTGTAATGAAGATTTCCAGTATTCGTTTCACATTCAAGTTTCACCTTGTATTTTTAAGAAGTATCTCGTATATCGCTATACATTTACCGTTCCCTTTATCAATAATGTAGAATCCTATTTTTTACAGTATTTTTATGCATTCGTTTTTATGGAGGATTAAGTACAATGTTCAGAAAACAAAAGACAAAAACCAATTTAAATATATCAAATGTGGCATTTCTGAGTAATATTGTTTTGTAACAGCTGTGTGTTCGTGAGTTAGTGGCAATTCTACGGTGCATGTATGCATGAATGTGTGTGTTGTGTGTGTGTGCAGTGTGTGACTGTGTCACGGAATCCTATGGCCATGTCAAACGGGCACAACAACAACAACAAGAACAAGACTGTTGGCACTGACATGTTCTTCGGTGGTGTAGGGGTCGCCGTTAAAGTATTGCAGTGGTGGCGTGTACACGACGACACACGAGTAGACTGCATGCTCTGTCTGCCTCTTGCTACCATCATCATAATATATAAGCTCTTGCCTAATTAGCCGTCTATATACTTCAGCTGCTACTCTGTGTAGTATTTACGTAGCAGCAGTCGCTCTCTTTGTATGTACACATTGTAAAATACAGCATTAGTTTTGTTTACACGAATATTTTCACGCGTATTGACTAGGTGGCTATTAACTTAATTCATTCATGCGTGTAATTGTGTCCTGGCAGATTTTCTGCGCCTCTCCCTCGCTCTCCCACAAACACACATACACACGCAGCACTCTGTGTTACTGTGTGGCCTGTGCAGAAACTCTGAATCTGAATGTGAAAGGAACCTTTCCCCCATTGTGACTATTCGGTTCTCATCTTGACGAATGTGTCTGTGTGTGTATGTGTAGATGAGCGACCTGGTAGGACTGCGACCGCAGCACGACTGCCTTCAAAGTGTATTTTGTGGAGTCTCCTCCGACTGGCCTGTCATGTTGAGAAACAAGTGTGCCAGCCAACTGTCTTCTTATGGTTCGGATTATTTCAGTTTCCAGTGTGCTTATCTGCTTACAATTAGTTAGTAGCTGCTGCTGCAGCCGTGGTCTTCTTCCTTGGCTCTCACTCTCGCTCCTTCTGCACTGTGCACACACTGTGAGAGGCTACTACCTAAGTATGTACTAGGAAAGTAGGGGCGCCGGTGAAAGTAACCAGCAAAACATGAATGTCTATATGCAAGAACAGAAGTAGTTCAAATGTGCAGGAATGTATTTAGTGGCGGGTCCGCATGGCCACCAGCCAACAACAGGCATATAAGCCTACTCTCGTTCAATTACTATTTACATGCTATTCTTCCAGGCTAGGAGACTGTTTGGTTGGTGCACGGGCAAAAAAATGCTCAGCAGCAGTCACTTCTCTGGTGGTAGTGTAGACCACCTCTCCTCCTTCTCCCGTAGTAGTAAGTAAATCCGTTTATTGTAATTCAAGTAGTAGTAGCATCTTATTAGAGAGAGAGAGAGAGAGAGAGAGAGAGTAGTATGTAGTTTTAGTTACCTATGCTAGTATATAGTCAAGTGGTTGTTAGCATTATGAATTAAATGCTGCATAATGTATATAGAGTGTATGTGTGTGTGAGTGTGTTTGAAGGTGTAGTTCCATATAATTAAATTATACGAAGAATAGAATGACTTAAAAGCTAAAGTACTATTTATAATTTTGAGTATAGAAATCTGGAGGGCTTCCTTTGTATTGTTTGTAGATGACTGATTTTACTGATCGATCAATTGACTGATTGAGTTGATGTTGTTACTTGCTATGTAGTAATAATATGGAGCTTTTATATAGGCTGCACATTGTAATTGGGAGATTACACCGATAATACTATGTATTAAGGTAGATAGTTAGTATACCTATATGCTAATGTTATGTAGAGAACGTAGAAAGAACTTGAAAAAAAAAGTTCAGTTATTTTTTTTTGTCTTGGAGTCATGATGATAATCGAGAGGAGGATGAGGATGAAGGGGGGAGGAGAAAAGGGAGAAAGGTTTTTTTTGTGTGGTGGGTTACACAGTTGGGGTGTGATGGGGGGAACTTATAATTATTATGGAAATGTTATATGTAGTAGTATATATGGGGTGGAGTCCTAGGCTGCTGTATTATTGTAGGGGTATATATGTATTTCTTCTGTGTGTGTCTGTCTGCCGGGATTACAGTCTGACTAGCGTTACTTACATTTTCATTCAACTCAATTCATCGTCAAGGGGAGAGGTGAGACTTTGCATGGAATTCGTCTTGGATTTAGCTTTAGGTTTTAAGTAGCCGATTTCCATCTGACTGTGACGGACAGACAGAGCAGCATGAAGAAGATGAAGACAACGTCTGCTGAGCAACTCCTGCTCACGGCCGAGCCAAACACTGTCTGAATGCATCGCTCGTAATCTTGGTAATCTATGTTGGTAATGACACAAAAATGGGTCCTCCGACAAAGATTGTTGCACGGCTTCGGTTCTTCGTAGCCCACCGAGTTGGCAATATAATACCTACGAAAGGAAAATCCCAATCGAGAGATTTGTATAAATATATGGACAAGAACAAATATATGTATTGGAAACAATTGACACAAAGACAGAGGAGAGCAATCGTGTAAAGAGACAGTTGACATATGACATGGTGTTGTAGTAGACGACGCGCCGCTTCGCTCTCCCGCTCCCGCACTCACACACACATACCAAAACTAACTACTCGGAATTCTTCTTGAACAATGTCTATAAAACCCTTTGGATCCATTACGTTGACTGGGCGAACAGCCTCCCTCCGTTCACGTGCCAACATATATATATATATATATATATATACATATATACATATATATACAGATATCAGTGAGTGTGCTAAGTACGTCCCTGCTTCCTATTCGTTCACATTAGCTCCCAGTGAAATCCAATACACGATCACTCTTGCTATCAATACTCGAACAGAGCTATTTGCATCCATAACCTTAAAAAGATTGTACAGTGGCAGCGCGACAATTGGTCTAGCCACCAGTTAAAATGCTAGAATAGAGTAGGTTCGTTCTCTCTGTCTCGTTGGCTGAGTGGTGCTGCTGTTGCACTCCTTCAAATACTTTTTCCTGTCTCGAGAGTGTCGTGTCGTCGATACAGTGTCTTGTGTGAGTGCACGCTTCATGGACTATATAGTTAGTAGGTGCACATAAGTGCAGATAAAGGCTAATAAATAGTGAAGTCCCCCAATGTCTGTAAATATGCAGCGAGACGATTGAATTCTTGTCGGAGGTGGGCGGACTGGTACTTTTTTCTGCAACAAAATTCTCTATCCACTTTTTCCATATCACAGAGGAGAGATCAGAAATGAGATTAAATATAAATAGAGAGAAAAGCGCACTGCTCTGCTACTGACGATGAATGTAGTGAGCGCGAATGGTAATGGGAAACGATCTCTCACATATTTTATGACCTCCAATTCAACTGGATGTGAAGATCATTCACTTCATTGCAATTAGACAGATAAACCTTTTCATTGGCTCTCACTTTCTAAAGACTTTCCTTAATGTTGACCTTTCTTCTTCGATGGTAGTGCATGGCTCTCGAATGCGCTTCACTTCCTGTCAATTTCTGCGAACATAAGCGTCAATCAAACGTGAACTGCTCTCTAAATTACAGCCACACCCACCACCACTACCTATTGCATTTGATCTATTTCCTGTACTAAGTTGTGGTTGTGTCCTGGGGCTCCAGTTCCGGAGACAGAATTCATCAATGGATGTTGAAGCACACGAATTATTTAAGCCGCTAGACAAAGTTTAACGTGTTTCCTTAAGAAATCGAGAGTGCGTTGGAGCAGGGGGAGGGTAACTCTGTGTGTTTCAGTGTGTGTGTGAACGGCGGCAGTAAATTTGTTGCTTCGATTTGTATTCACTGCGGCTATAGTAGTGTGTGTACTACTTGTAAATAGAATAGAAAAACTGTAAAGGAGAATATATAGTGTGTGTCGAATGAATTAAATTGAAATTAGAGTTCCGGATGACTTACTTGTAGAAATAGGGGTTGTTTTCGGGTTCCTTGAGGAAGCCAAAAGCAAGATCACTGAGAGAAGCAGCTGAGACATTTTTAAGATCGTAGTATTGGGTGAGATTGTAAAGTATTTTCCACTCTGGAATTAATATGAGTCAAATTCAATATTTAGAAAATCTGAATATTCATAAATTATGATCAGTATCATTGATGTTCCAAGGATTTAATTAAAACCTGCGACATTCTTCTGATTGGCCGCTGTCAAGTTAAGGTAATACTGTGTGTAGTCGAAAATCTGCCCGGAACTTGTGTTGTATTGGTAGAGACGAACGCCGGGATTATTAGGACCAATTTCGTCAGCTATTGTTGACTTTCGAGGACTGACGGCAGGAGCAATAAACAGGTACGAAATTGGCTCTCGCTCCCAAAACTTCCCTTTTATTTTATCTAAGAGAAATAAACGACTTTCACTTGATAGAATCGTGTATCTTTGTCAATAGACGATCGTATAGGCCTCTACTGCTGCAGAAGTCCATACAATACATTCCAACAGCAGCGGCAGAAAGCACTACTACTACGTTGATATATGGTACACACGACTGGAGCAGATAAGGCACACACAGACTGTAAACGAATCCCTCTCCACGAGCAACAATCACTTACCCATCTTCTCATAAAACACCCTGAAGGAGTCAGAGTGAAAATAACCGAAAAATTGTCCTGCTATCACACTGGGGAAATCTCGTACCAACTTTAAATACCTGTTCACAAAAGAAAACATTCCAATCAATAATTTATCACCAATTCTTTGTTCTATTGTAGTTCAAGTAATGAAATGCGCCCAATAATTTTAACAAAGCACACGTACATACACCTTATCATTTCAAGCAACCAAGCACAAAATCCATTTTGCAACAACGTTAAAAGCAACATTTAATTTTTAACTATTTAAGCATTTAAGAAAATCGAGATCCAAAAAGAAAGACACAACTAAAACTGACTTTGTATAACATGAATAAATAATTAACGAGGCGGCGTACAGTAGTGCTGTGTTTGTGCATAAATAGCAGCCGTCTGTTTAGCCAGTCAATTATTTATTTATGTTTTCAGTGTGTTTACGCATTAATTTTAACCATTAGGATAATTGTCTGAAGTTTTTTCAGCGTTCCTCTTCCATTTACTTAGCTCCATGATTTTAATGCCAATTCCGTGTCTACGTAAGTGTACATTAGTCACGGCATTGGGAAATGCTTCCCCAAACATTAGCAAAAATGCTAATAACGTTCACTACTTGGCATTATTTCATTAGAGAACAGTATGAAATAATAGGTAGCCAGTTGGAAAGGTTGGCCACACAACGCCAAGTGAAAGCATGCATTACAACACATGGGTAGCCTATGTACATATGCGTGGGAATCAGGTAGGGACTACACAAAAAACCGACCACTCTATAGGTGACTGTGCATTAGAAGAAGTAGTAACTCATTGAGTCTATAATTTCAGTTTGTGCGGGCCGCTGATATATTTATGTATACGCGAGCGGTGGAGAGGTGCACGGACTGGGAGCTGCTGCTGTAGAAGTGAACTGAGCTACCCATCCGATAAAGAAACCATAAACAAAGCAATACGATCGTTAGATCACAGATACAGCAAACTGCTGATACAGCCAGATATGTAACTCTGTGGAAGCGTCCCTAATCTATAATTATAACGGAATTAGTGAGCGGTAGAATAGAAAGTACGTGTTATAATTCCAGCAGCTAATTATTAGTTAGATCGTAGCACGTACTTTAGACACGCTATAAAAATCATATCATTTTACAAGGAATCAGACCTGAGCGAGCTCGCAAAAGGATACACACTACTATAGGCACTGGATCAGATACCGTAAAAGCCATTCCATGTACTATTATATACTGTAGCAATTCCACGGACTGTGTGCAGTGCACACACACACAAGTACATACGTAAAAGAATTACGACACTCAAAAGCCTTTATCAACTACAAAGGGTTCAACTACTGCTGCTACTGCCACTACTAACTGTACACCATACGTTCATCTTTAATGATCAATCAATTCTCGGTGCTATCCAAACGTTCGATAAAATACAAATAAAACTCTTTTATTTATATTATCGACAGGTACAATGCATATACACATTACGTACACACGTACTTATGTTGATTAATATGTATTTTTATTATTATTTCAAATACCTCCTGCAACAGGTTCTAAAAGATCAAACTCTACCTATCTCTCTGTAATATGTATACATATATGCCTTTGTGGTTTTTCGAAATACTTTCTCCGTGCACGTGACCGTCCTTCATGCTCATTCATTGGGAATCACTGTTCTCTGGTGGTGAGCCAGTAAGCAACGGTCAAGGATATATACACGTACATACATTTGTATGTATGTTCTGTGGGCGCATTACGAATTTATTTGCCACTAATGGCAAAGAGGGACAGTGGCATCAGCAGTGCAAGAAGAAACGTGTACCGCTCCGCCAGTGACACACATACAGCAGCAGCAGCAGCAGCAACGTACAGTGCACGTAAATTAAATAAGCATTGTAGACAGTTAAGCGTGGATTTATTCCGCTGTCCATCGTCCCCTACGGAGTCGTATGATCGAAAGTTCATCGTGTGTGGTACATTAGATATTAAATAGAAAGCGACGTGCATAAGTCTCTAGACGCTCAGGCTTTTTTCTGCCAATACTAATTCCGGTCCGTGCAAGCAAGCAAACGAGGAGCAGCCATGTGCACACGTTCTATTAAGTATACATACAGATATGTAGTAGGTACTGGTGGGCAGACAAGACATAGAGAAAGAGAAACAGAGTTGATGGACTCTGGTCTAAATAAGTTACTGCCATGTTAGAAATACAAATATTATGAAAGGTTTGTGGGCCATTTGAAGGATAAGTGGAGTGTGACAGAGAAAGAGAGAGAAAGAGAGAGAAAGAGAGAGAGGACTGGGAGAGAGGCAGCAGGATTTTTTGTTTTGTTCACTAGTTAGCAGGGATTAGGTGGCGTTTACTTTGAAAGAGACACATAGACACACATTCATGTTTGTTATCAACTGTCAGCGGCGAAGACAGACGGAGACACAGGAAATATTATTATACGGAGGAGAGGGTGAAATATTTTCCATGACTCACAATTTGTTGAACTGGTCCTGGTACACGTTGTATCCGAATCTGCTGCTCATGTACCTCTCCATTTTCCCCGGCGGAGTGTGCCCGATGATGTAGACCATATCACCATTTTTCTTTGCCTTAATCAACATTCTCTCGAGCCAAGCAAATTGTCCGGCTGGATCTTCTTCGTTCGGTGTAATCAAAGAATTCTTCTTGTAGTACAGACTCGTGTTGAGAATCAAAAGTTGCAGCTTCCTGTTCTTCTGCTCGATGGCATAAAAGCCTCCTGAGAAGGAACAACCAAAAATCAGGTCAGGTATCACTCTCTCTCTCTCTCGCTCGCTCGCTCGCTCGCTTCGCGCTCTCCCTTCGTCTACACACACATACACATATACACTTATATATATATATTTATATATGTATATATGTATACGTTTTGTATGTGTGCACTCATCTCAAGTACCATAGGCTACTACACACATACCTATCTCACGTCACCTTATTACTATTGTCAGTTTACTTTCTTGCGGAAGTTGCAGTCTTCCCCACTCGCTGTACATGTTTGCTGGCCATGTGTATGGGAAGCAGTACACAATACGCTGCCCCAACACAATAGACACACAGTGCGCTCCTCTCTCTGTGTCCATATACACAAGCATACTGCCAGCAAAGTACACAATCACCTATAACCTTTAAATTTTCTACAGTGAGCACAGTTAAAGAGAAAGTAGTCTCTCTCGTCCATTCTGCTTTCTCCTATGTCCTCTATATAGTTAAATCAAGTCTTAACGACTATTTCAACTGTAGGCAGTTTTCTTAAGTTGAGTTGCACAAAACTCACGGAAAAACTTTTCTCCGTGTGTTGTATGAGCAGCAAAGCAGCCTTGTACACCAGACCGCGTCTACTATTACACGCCGTCTCCCCCCTCTCTCTCTCTCTATTCAAATACCAGCAGCATCAGCAGAGTAACTCACTCCTAAAACATCTTCCTCTATAATAACAGCAAACTTATCCTATTACAATTTATCGTATTATGCAATAACATGTATTGCACTCTAACAGTAGATCACATCAATGTTCACGTTACTGATTTATTATTCGCGAAAGCTCCCTTAATGTCTTAATTAATTTATGAATCCGGTTGAAATTTATTATGAATTCTCCGTCTTCTTCCTCCGCCGCCACCACTACAACCACCATCCAGATCATGTTTATAAGCTATTTTTGGTAGTTAATCTCTCATCATAAATATCACTGTGAAGGAATACCTATAGCACGCATATACTTACGTATAGGAAATATGTAGGTTGGCAGTCGAGTAGTTGGCTAGTAGGCCGAATGAGATAATACAGTGAGATAGGGAGCACGTGAGCTTCAGAGAACTTATTCAGCTCCCAGTTTTCTCCATGTCTCCATTGTTCCATATAAGATTAGCGTGTCAATCATTTCTTCTTCTATAACTACCACTGCTACGTGTATGTATATAGGCATACTATTTATGTATACATCTTATATCATCTATATCTCTGTAGTCATTGGCTGACTGACTGGGTGTAATCGATTGCCACCACTGCACTAACAATGGAAGATTGTGTTGACTGTGTGAGAGAAGTGAGAGAGGCAGGAGGCAGCAGCAGCACATCAATGTGTTTTCTGCTCGAATATCACTGGTGAGTGAGTGAGTAAGTGAAAAACTACTTACGACTTGTAAGACATTACTACTTAAAGAAGTACGTTAAGTACATTGGGACTGCTGCTGCTTCTTCTGTTTCTGTTACAATCTATACGCATTATCTGACTTATCTGCACTGGATGGGGTATTAGTGGGGCCCATGTATGTTGTTTTAATGCAGATAAGTGTTGTGTATGTGTGAAAGTGCACGTATAAAGTATAGGAGAAGGAGCAGTTGAAAGCCCCGTAATAGTCGTTGGAAGTAATAATGTAGGGACTGTCTCCTGTGAATCTGCTTCGTATATTCATTTTCATTTCTTCCTTCCTTCGCCCCTTTTTTGTAACGCTTTCTCGCTTTCACAGCTTCACTTTTAGCTTTGGCTCTGAGAGGAAGCAAAAAGGCCCAGAGAGTCCGTGGACTGAGTGTAGCAGCTACCGCTACAACTACCGGCCACGTCTGCATCCTCTCTCTCTCTCTCTCTCCATCTCTATGCTTTCTCTTTCTATACTTTCTCCTGCTTTCGCTCTTCTTGCTGGCAGAGAATAAAAACTATATTTGTACGCTCCACAGCGTTTTCTGCTAGTCTAAGCTAATGGAGTGTTATAAATTAAATGGTTATGTGTCGTAGGCTCATTGATTAAGCATATTGCCGCTTGCTTGGCTTATCGGGAGGTTGTCGCTGCCGCGGTGAAAGTTGAAGCCGGAAGGAAAGTTGAGACA
The DNA here is from genome assembly GCA_019776185.1 of Plutomurus gul. Lineage (NCBI taxonomy): Eukaryota > Metazoa > Arthropoda > Collembola > Entomobryomorpha > Tomoceridae > Plutomurus > Plutomurus gul. Next base: position 20,954 of record JABASC010000651.1, on the reverse strand, counting down.
TCAAATGAGTATAATATGAAACATTTTTCAAAGCAAATCCAAGAAGCTTTTACTTTTTCGTCCATTACAAAATCCCTTAAAATACTCACAGAGACGGGAAACATTTCTGGTGTCCCCAGAGGATTCCCGGCGGATCTTTTTCTAATAAATAGAACAAGAGAACAGAGCAAGATATTCTCTCCGCAGATGTAACTGTTAATATTTGATATCTGGTTTCAGGGTATTCCTATTCCACGTCACTAATACAGTCATTGTATTAACTTTTTCTCTACCCGCACACACAATCATATAAATAGACTGTAGTACTACCTGTCTCTAGATCCTGTCTGTGCACACTTATGTTGGTAGCTTTAGAAAATTGTACTTCCATTTGTGAACCTTTCAGACAGAGAGACGGTGGAAGGCTGTCTCTCTTTCTTTCTCTCCCTTTCTCCCTCTCTGCACTAAGGAAACTACTCGGAACGTAAAACAGTCATTTCAAATTAAAAGAGAGATGGGAGAGGAAATTCTCTTTCAACTGATGTGGCTCACTGTGTGCGTATGTGCTTAGTAAGGTGAGTCTGCAGACCTATAATGGTGGTAAAAGATGCAAATGAGGTTTTAAAAATACACCAAGACGTTTCCAGTTGGCAAATTTTTATAATTTAGCATGAACACGACAAAGAATTTCATAGTTGCCCGGAAAATTGTCCTGTTCTATGAATATCCAAGTAGCGTCGTAGTCATGTCAAAATATGTCTGCTGGCTACGCTTCTCCATTTCTCCACATTGTAACTTTTATGGAAACTGTGGAGCTGCCCCGTATCTGTGTCTGAGGAGCAGGAGCAGGAGGATTGCACGAGTTGTATCTGTGCTTGTGCACGAGTTGTATCTGTGCTTGTGCACAATGAAACTGATTGTGAGGGATATTGATGAAATGCTTGTATATTTAAGTATCTATAGTAGTAAAAGTGTAGTAGTTCCATTCACCATAGGACCAGTTGACACAGCCAATTACCAATACAATGAATTGTCACCACATTTAAGAATTTAGTCGAATGGGAAGTAAAAACGCTTCAAATTAGAATCCGTGCCCCTGTAACCATTTATACTTTAGACAGGAAAAAACTTTTGCATTTTATGTTTTCTGTTGAGTCTTGTATTTCTTTGCTGTTTGGAGGTGGTAAGGCTGGCTTGGCTTCCCTGAACTCAGTCAGCCGAGCTAAAAACGTAGGAGGCAACAGACACAGAAGAGAAGATCACAAGTGGGTACGACGAAACAGCCAGAGGAGGAAAGCACTTGACTCGACTGAACTTCCACTGTGGTAATTGCAGCTGTACTTGTACTATTATTGAGCATCTGCACAGATAGTAAATTAATCTATACACACAAAGATACATTTTCGCTGGTGGTGGCGGTGGTCGTGGTGCTTCTGCTGCCTATACAAATATATATGTAAAGTTCAACGACTTTTAGATCGTATTCGAGCGAAAACTAAACGAAACGAAGGGCTGCTGCATACAACGAAAGTCATTCCATCGTGGAGGTAACCCAATTCCCAAGCAGAGAGGTAACAAGGTTTTCTCCAATTCTCCACTAGACACAACATCTATTTGCTTACGACGACCAGTACTGCCAGTACATACAATCTGTGTCCTACTTTCTTTACATAGGCAAATGTCTTCCTCTGTGGACTACTGACTGAGAGAGGAAAAATTCCATATAGATCTCTATATGTATAAATAACTAGGTATATGCAGATATATAGTCATAAATACATATAAGTAGTGCATAGAGAGGAGCGTCGTATGAGAGAGGAGACAGAATGTTACCTTTGGTGAAAGTGTCGAGGGATTCTGGTGGGACCCACTTGGACCAAATTTGCCCGAAGCGCTGGAGTCTGGAGCGAAAATTGTTGTGTCCAGGTGCCATCATGTGCCGAGGATACCAATCCATGCTTCCGAGCACCGGGTAGATGTTGGCAAACGGGAACTCATTTTGTAAGAGTGACGTAACATTTTGAATCACCGTGAAGACGCTGTCATCATTGAACGCTTCGTCGCTGTGGGTAGCGTGTGAGATGCTGTCCCTAAAGAATTATTTAGATGTTGAAAGAACAGAACAGAACGCAATATTTTTTAAATCTTAAGTGGTAAAAAGTCAAAGCTGCTCGCATTGTGAGCCCAACATTCAATTAAATGTAAGAGTAGTTTTTATTAAGCAGTTTATGTGAAAACCTTGTAAAATATTCTTTTAAGCAACAAATTTTTTGGTTATATTTTGTGCGTTGGGGAAATAGAAGACACCTCCATCACCAAATCAAATGTACATACAAATTAAAAAGTCACTGCAGCGTTGTAAATTCCCTGAAACTTATTTTGCAGGAACATTGGCCGGGAAAATTCCCGAAACTGTCAGAAAATTGGAAATATGTTGGGATTAGTTTTTACCTACAAAACCCACTTTAAGTATATGTTTCGGAATATCATCAAAGCTAGGGCTTCTACATATTAATGAATTATATTACTGACGATAAATGGCGTCTACAAAATATATTCAATAGTAGTTAAGTTTATTCGATTTGAAAGTTGGAAGTTATTTCAACATCAAGCACAGTATGCACTTGGGTATTTTCAGGCAAAAACACCACAAGCCGCTAAACGTCAAATTTCACAAACATTTTATCTCTCGTCTAAATTCTGAAATATTTTAGCTTGCGAAAAAAGTTCAATCCTCGTCTTTCAAATGAGATCCTAGCCGAATGAAAATAATGTTTAAGTTGGGAATTACAATAATTTCAATTCGGGGACTCCACTTTGGCACATGGTTTAATATTACGTTCCTATATCACTTTATTACCAAATTTTTTGCCCATTTTCTCAAGTTAAAATTCAATTTTTTAGCCAAATACCCATTCGTACATACAACAATGAAATCAGAGTGAAAAGCTGCGTCGAAGGATCTCACTCACATCCGGGCGTTTGCGCTATTTGTTCCGTGATTTCTCTTTACGGAGAAAAATGTGCTAGTTCATTTTTAAATTATTGTAATGCATTTTTTTACAAACTTTTCAGACGGAAGGAACGCGTGACAGATTGCGTAGGATTTTAATTCAATTTAGACCTTCAATATAGTTAACTAGCACGAGTTAAAAAAATATTAATATGACGGAACATTTAACAACATTTAATTTCCATAAATTCCCAATTTTCTCCAAGCTCGGAAAAATCCGCATGATTTTTGGGAATATTCCCGGCAACTTTTCTGGAATGTTTCCCATTTACTACTCTGTGTTGCAGCGGATATTTAGGAACTAACTGAAACAAAATTTGGGTGATGGGCCATACGGTGAAAGTATGCAATGAAAGATGGACTTTTGAATCTAATGGCGTCATTCCACCAAACATGTTGACAGTGGTCGTGTCTAACACATCATTCATTAATAAAGATTGAAAATTAGTCTCCCCGTGTCGCAATGAATTAATTAATTAACTTTATTTTGACTCTAAGATTTATATGCCCAGTGACAAAGACAAAATTGTACATGAAACTTAAATATTTAATAAAACATGCAGAAAACAAAATCTAACGACCAAAAGTCTAATAGAAAAATTTTCTCTAGAGACGCTGTAATACAAAAGATTTGATCCCCCCTTTTGCGGTTTACTTTTATACACATGTGGTGGGACGATAAAGCACAAAATGGACCGACCCCTTACACTATAACAACTGCTTGAATTCTCAAAATGCCCATAACAGACAACTCTTACAAACTAAAATATCAGAATAAGTTGTATACAAATTGTGGGTGAATTCTAACAAAGCATCTAATGGAATCTTACCATTCGTTATGCAATTCAAAATGTGGGGTTATAGATGCGCACTAAAAACTCGGGAAAGTATTCAATATCTCCAACTTCACTCAAATTTCTTTAAATCTGATATTTTAAAACATGAAAAAGTTACAGAAGAAAAGTCAAATAACCGTTAAAACCGAAAAGAACACCTTTTCACCGTTAAAACCTCAAGAAACGTAAGATGTACTTATTAGAAAGAACCATATATCTTCTTAATATTCACATGGTTTACCTCTAACAATGAATTATGAAACGTAATCTAGAATTTAGTCAATGTACCACAACCATCTTCATCTTAACTGAACAGTCTAGTTACACGTGCGTTACGTCAAATGACAAAATCCGATTGGAATACTTTAAGGGTGTCTGCAAGAATAAATAATTGTGTTTTCATTTCGCGGCGTCTGCACAGTCAAAATGTAAAAGCAAATAAATTCTGCTCGCCGCTCCGCCTTACTTACGATGCTATATAAAGCTGCAACAACGTCCCTCCTAAATTATGGCAACTGTTAGTTTTAAGGTGGTAGTTCTTATGTGATTTTATGTGACCTGGCCGGTAGCTTTCAACGATCTTTCCCTCTCTTCCTTTCTCTCGCTCTGCTGCACTTATTCTTGTGTAACGATGACCTGCACACACACGCTCCCACTCTACGACCAATTGCAACAGAAAATGTACAGATTTTACTTTATTGTGGGTGACACGATTGACTGTGTCGTTTTCTGTCACCTTCGGTCCAAACAACACAAACCGTCACACCACTAACCAACGAGGACCAACTTGTTTTCTGTTCAATGACGACGAAAGGTAAGAGAATTAGTGGCGGACGGAGAGGACCGTGTGTCTGGATGGGCACATTGGGCATCACACCATGTCCAATGAGCCAACCATTGAGTGTACTAATATGTCGTTTAATTAGCAGTGGGGACTATTGAAGTGAGTGAGTAGAGTGAATGATCGCGGTTGTTCACGACTAAATGTGATAAATTAGAATGACCATTCTGAAGAGAGAGAGAGAGTTTGTGAGAAAGAACATTTGATGGTCGTCAAGAGAATGGCAGAGCGGCGGGTGGGAGCTCATTATTGGTAACACCATAAAATAACTCAGTCAGAGTGGGAACCAGCTCGTTCACTTTCTCTCTCTCCCCATCTCTCTCTCTCTCTCTCGCTCCTCGTCTCGTCTTCCACTTCAATACTCGCCCGTGCTGCTCTTGTCTCCAGCTCACCACCACCAACTACAACAACTCGATGCACACAGCAACCCTAATAAGATTACAGCACACTAAATACTATGAAAGCCTCCCGGCACTTATCCCACAACTTACAAAACCCTGCTTTTCCTAATTCTACTCAAACAGTGCACATTCATACGGTTTGGCCCATTTGGCCGGCTTTTACTGCCTTTTTCAATTCTTCTGTACAATTTCTTAGTATGTCATGTCACAGAGAGTCGAAGAAATATTCCAGATATTAAACGGTGCTTCGTAATATATATATATATCTCTCTCTCATGTATAATGTTTATTCGGGCTATCCATTAGTCTGTTTGCCATGCGACGCTGGAATAATACTTGTAAACGTCTTCTGCAAGGTCTTTCACAAATCTGCAAGGTCTCTTGAAAACAATGTACTTAAATGTGCAGGGTTGCTAAATACTTTCCACAGACTTTTCCCTTACTACTTAGCTGCTTATTTTGTTCGAAGCTCAAGTGCAATGCGGCAGTAAACTATTAGATGCTTAAGTTAGTTAGTTAGTCTTTATATACAATGGTATGTAGCAGTAACAGTGAAATAGTGAAGTGCATAACTTACCCGGTCCACAAGATGAATTCGATTTCGCTCGTAGTGACCTTTTTCATGGCTTTAATCGCGGACTCGACAAGGATGAAGGGAGAATCGCAGCCGTAGTCACCAAAGCGACCTTCTGCAGACCGATATGACGCACCATTTTGGCGCCAGCACACTGCCATTGGTAATAAGATGAGAAAGAGGTTTTAAAACGCAATCAACAACATTACACTGGGAGGCTAACACTTCGTCTCTCCACTGATCAATCAAAGTAAATGAGCCATTTCATACGACACGATATATCATCATCATTTCATCTAATCAGACGTTTTAATTTTCCTACCTAAATAACCCATGGCGTATACTTATGCTCTGCTCTGATGCTGATCATATGCAACGATATATTTATATAACAACATACTTATTAAAACTACGACAATGGCCACTTATAATCTTTCCTTAGAGAAATATGCACACTAATTATTAAGTAACAAAATTTTATCTACACTCACACTCTGCTACAATATAGGTACATACAGCCTAAGCCCTATAAAACATGGTCTATCCATATTATGTGCATATACATGGAAGCTATGTACTATGATGGAGTAGGCAGTTAAAAATCATCAGCCAGCAGCGCTGCTGCTGTGTGACGCCTATGGAATGGCCATATCTGTGGAGAATATAGGCACAGAAAACACAATTTTCTTGAAATGCCTACAGAACGGCACTTCCTAAGGAAATCCATGTGTTTTACACATACAAAAGAGCTTTCTCATATTCTTCTTTAATGTTCCCCTTTGTTCTAATTTCTGGTGAAGAGGCTTTGCTTACTTATTGTTAGTTACAGTGTTGTACATACAAATTACCTATGTAGATATAAATTGCGACGTTTTCGTCTGGCCAGAAACTCTGCCACTAAACATACTGTGCAGCTAACGATTTTCCTACGACTACTACTTTACCATTACTACTACACAACCACTTCTACGGCCGTCCACTAATTTCTTTCTAGTAAGTATTCCCAAGTGCACCCAACATTCGTATTGTTCTTACTTTGCTCTATTTGTGTATATAGTGCAGACGTACATAATGAATCGGTTGATAATAACTTCAATCGATCCTATCACCTCACCTTACTTTACTATCATTAATATATATAATACCTATGCTAACTATAAGTAACTAACAACGTAAAAGTAAAGTCTGTGCTAACGCTTTCTACAAACCTCCATCATCACTCCATCACAATACAAGCTGCTACTGCTATAATTATGTGTAATGCTGTCAACACTAAAAATAATCTTCCAGTATTCTATATAATTTACTCCATAGCAGGTCAGGCTCTTCAAACGCTTTCTCCTATTCTTCTCAAGGTACCCGACCCATGAGTTTTGGTCAAAAACCCCACCCATTGGGTTTTTGGAACAATGTATAGTGTCGAATCTTACATGTTGTTACAAAACTAGTAACTACTTAGTTTTGTACACAAAAACTACAAAAACCTAATAACCCCAAATCCCATAGGTCGGTTTTGCCTGATTCTTCGATTCTAGGACAGTTTATCGCGGCCACTTTATCGCAGACCGTTTTATCGCTGTCGATATATAGAACGACCATCTTATCGCCACGTTTTTTCATCGCTATGACAGTTGATCGAGTGGATATCTTATTTCAAAGACATTTTATCGGGTGGATATTATATTGAATTGACATTTTATCATAGTACGGTCCAGGTACAACGTACAACGGTCTAGGACGTGACCAATTCGTATTTTGCCTTTCATGTGCGGTATCTTGCTCTATTAGCTTTTTTCTCCGGTGGAAGTTATCAAAGGTTTTGAATAAATTCGGCAGATGCCATTCTACATTAAATATAAGGACGTTTTAAAACCTTACATCGACTAGTTTGAAAAAAGTTGGAATGAAATACTCGCAATAAGTTGTCCACGCAATAATTTTTACTCGCAATGTGTTGTCCCATGCAATAAAGTGTCCGGATACCGATTCTTCTACTACTTATAGTATTACGTAACAATAGTAAAAGAGATTACCTGAATACAAGACTATACTAGTTGTATCTGTTTTACCGACTCATCGAGTCTAGAACATCGTGTACTGTAGTCGTATAAGTCAGGGGCCATAGAAAAAGTATATAGAGAATGAGTGAAAACAACCGCCGAGCCCTTGAAGAGTGTAATGCTCATTAGAGAAGAGAAAAGGTTGGTGGGTGATCTTATCCGTCATCGGGATGACGACGAGGATATGATGTGCAATAAAGCATCAATACGCTCTATTGGACGATGACAGACCACGAGCTCGAAACTCGAATTAGCAATGCTACCTAACCTACCCACCCACCTACCTACCTACCTACCAGTGCTACAGATTCAGCAGTAGACAATAGAATAATGCATACTTGTGTGTATCATTTATATAGTATTTTTAATTACGTGTAAGAGGATTACTTTTGTCTCTGTTCCCATTCGTTGAGTAGTTCAGGTCCAAGTGCAGATCGGTAATTTGCCAGAAGTAGCCTGTAAAGAGAAAATCATTAGTTTCTTTCATTCTCCGCCATTAACTCACACGCAAAACTGGGTAGTGACATGGGTTTCCGCACAGAGAGGCTACAAGTGAACGGATCAAGAATCCCCAACCACAATGTAATTTTTTCTGCGAAAAAAACTCAGATCTGCCTCTCTGGCACTTTTCATAGACTACGCACCTTTATGGGTTCTACGTACTCAATTAGGTGTATTTCTAGGGATAAACTTTAGTAGGTTTCAAGATCGTACTTGGCACATTCCCAGACTTATTCACATAATGCCGATTCGATGAAAAATGTGAATTTGCAATATAAAATGTATGTACCATACTCAGTTGTATGCTTGCAGGTTCGTACTACAAGAATTTGGTGTTAAGGTTTCAGCAGCACCCTGGACATAAAAAGTAAACAAGAATTGAGTAAGAGAGAAGGCTGGCATTTCTGCGAATGGCTTATTAGACGCTGTGAATGGGTGTTGTGCTGACAGTGATACGAGTAAATCTACTTTAGTGCACGAAGGATTTCCGCTCCGTGTTGCTGTTGTGTAGCTGTGGGCTTAAACACTAGTGGCTTAGTTAGTGAAAGAATGTAAAGTGATTGGGAAGGTAGTAGTAGAAGTATGTAGTAGTGGTGGTGGTGTGCTGGTGGTCGTGGTGGTGGTGGTGATGATGATGTACTCCTATACAAGCTGTAATAGGACTCTTTAGGCAAAAACATTGAAGATTCTCTTCAGCCTTCCCAGCGCTCTGATTGTGATGCTGGCCCGGATGCTGACACGGAATGAGCTCTGTTGTAGATTCCAGTCAGACAAAGAATTAGCGCTCACGGATGAGCCAATCAACTGAATGTGGGCATGATTGTGCACGGTGTGTGTACTGTGTGTCTACAAGCCGCTCTCCACTACACATTTCCCACACGTAAGAAAAGTGAGCTGCTTCCTGCTAACTACATATTATTTGTGTGTGTGTGTGTGTGTGTGTTGTTCCTGCTGCATTTCAGTTCACATTTGCCAGCACACAGCATCTGACTACATTTGTCTGTATTACAGACTCGGCCTCACAGTCTATTCGCTATGTGGTTGGCCTCGCACACATCTACATAGCTTATGGCATGCAGGCACCCAACCACCACCACTAATACAATACAAGAGAGAGAGAGAGAGAGAGAGGAGAGAGAAAGTATTCCAAAGCATACAAGTAAGTAGTAGTAGTAAGTAGCATAATAGCGTGAAAGGAAATAATGAATGAAGCTTGTGATGAGAATCAGGGAAGAATTTGAACTAGGAAAGTAGAGGAGGACGATGAGAATCAGACGGTGGGATTAAAACCGCAGCCAAACACCAGCAACGGGGAACTGGGAGCAAAGGACCGTGTGTATAAAATCTGCAGAAGGAGCGAGACGTGAAGGATATCATTTCGCATTGTTTGTTGTTCGAATAGATAAATGAGAGATAAAAGGATGCTGTAGCAGTTACACGAGTGTAGACAGTTTACTTGTGCATGTTCTCGTCACTAAGCACACTGTAGTACACACACAGTTACAGAAATCTTCTGCTACTCGCTGCTTCTTCCGTGTCTCTTGCTCGCTCGCTCACTCACTCGCTCGCTTTCCCTCCTTTCATTCAGATCACAGTGGGTCGTGTACGTGTAAGTAGCTCTGTATATACCTAAGTGTATATAGTCACTAAGTGTATAGCTAAGTGCATCTATATACAGAGAGAGAGAATTGGTGAGTGTCGCAGCAGCTTCTAGTGTTACCAGCGACAGAGCAGATCCGGATAGTAGGTAGGTAAACATAAGCAATGTACGGGTGGTGAATTTAATGGATGGTTGGTTAGTTAGCTCGTTGACTCATCTGTTTGAGTTGAGTCTCATCTCGGTAATGAGGAGGACTTTCTAAAATAGAGCTAAATAACAGAGTCCGCTTTCTCTGTGTCAGGTATTGTAGCTCTGTGCTCGGCCTACGAAGTCGCAGTGCAAGCACACAACCCAAACCTGCCTCCCATTGTCATTGTAATGTCAGCGGAGAAGGCGACTGGGACTTTAAGCACAGAGAGAGAGAGACAGAGAGACAGAGAGACAGAAGAGGAGTCTGTGTAGTTTTTGCACGTTGTCACAGTATCCATATATGTATGTATAAACTTATACTATGTACTACTAGACTATATGTACTTCGTGTATACAGTGGAGTGTGATATGTTGGTAGTTAGAGTAGACAGTAGAGTGCACTTTGTGATTTGATGGGATGACATAGAAAGGGAAGCTCACAGATTGCCAACTGCTTAGCAGGGACATGAAGACTCTTCCATTACATAACAAATTGCACTCACAGATACCTATGTAGATACATTCAGACATAATAAGCAGTCGTCGTCGTAGCCAGCCCGGCTAATAAATAAATGCACATGGATGCTGCTGCTGCTGCTCCACCGTAATAAGCTACCTTATATAGTGAATAGAGTAGACACAGTTTGCATTAGAATGGCATTGTGCTATTATTCCTGTGGAATACTTTGCTCTGTCTCACTCCCACTTCTCTCTACTTACTACACAGTGAACTACCACACAGTACTTACAAGTGTGTAATATTATGCTCCGGGTCTCTGCACATACTCTTTTCGGTGCTCGTCGCATATCGTCGCTCTCACTCTGTCATACGATTGTTATGTCATGTTGCTACTTCTAATGTATAATGTGCAAGTATAAGGATCTGTGTGAAGGCATGTGCTTGCAACTGAAGAAGACAGAGACGTTAGGTGCTCCAGCACATATACGTGTCGGTATATACATACATATATATATATATATGTGAGCGTGAAGAAGTCTCGCTCGACGACTCACACTGAAGTGAGTAGAGAGACGGAGAGTGAGAGAGAGAGAGAGAGTAGAGGAAATTCCGTTCGAATGGATGGTTTGGTTTATGTTGCTTTGGATGAGATAAGAATTGGACATAACAGAAGAGAGAGAGAGAGAGTCGCTTTGCGCTGAGTGGAAAGATGTAAGTAGTGTGTGTGTATGTGTGTACAAATGTAGGTAGGTTACCTTCTCTGTGTCTGTGTCTGTGTGTCTGGCACGAGTATGGAGGGAGCACAGATTGTGAGACTCCACTCTCGACTACAGAGCTGCTGCATCGTGTACTCTCAACTGACTCCAACACACAGACATAGACACAACAGTGACTGTGAGCCGAGTAAGAGAGAGAGAGTAAGGGAGTCTGTGAGCCAGGAAGCCTACTTCCATTTCTAGTCTCGCATTTGCAATGAATGAGAGTAGGAGAAAGCAAGTTAATTGCAATCATTTTTATGTGTCTGCCGAGAGTCGTTTCCTAATATGAAGCAATCTGATTCTGCTTCTCACTGTGAACACTTCAAACTCTACACCTTCATATCAACATTCTAGTGATGCGCAAAATTTTTAAACATTTCTATTTCGACTCTCTTGTATGTGGATTTTGATCGTAAAATTTTATATGACTAAGCTTTAGTCGAGAGATTGTCGTCTCTTTTCTTCTTTCCCCCTCCGTCTTTGTCTCGGCCTCCGCGTGTTGTTCAACCTTGCCTCGTCTTGTCCGCCCTTGTCGACTACCACCACTGAAAATGGCGCCCGCTCCATTGTCTCATTTTCAGTCAGTCAACCTACACTACAGCTACTCATGTGTTAACTAACATGTAACTCTCTCTCTCTCTCTCTCTCTCTCGATGCCCACTACTACTAATACATGAGAGCACTTTCTCCAGCTACTGGTCTCTCTCTTTCTCTCTTCGTCTTTCAGTTCCACCAGAAACAAAATGTTTTCTTAAACATTGTCGGTTTGTCATTTAGGCTCTTTTAGTCATTTTATTTGACCACCAAATGACTCACAGAGGAAATAAACTGAATAAACTAATTATGTTAGCCCTTTTAATAGCCAGGTTGAGGCAACATTTATTTTTAACATGCTCTGCATTTCAAAGTGCCTATGCAGAGAGGCCGTGTGTGTGTAACCTACTCGTAGGATATGTTTCGCAGTAAAAATATGGCGAAGCAGTGGAAAACTTGAGTCGTTTTCAAAATGATGGTCATGTAAATACGTAACTAACTATCACATGCAGCAAGGAAAAATGCGCTTGTTAACTATAGTAGAGTTTTGTGGCAGCAGTATTCTGCTTATGTGTCTGTTTGTTGCCATTTAGTAGCCGGGCTAATTCAATTGCAAGAAAAAGCTACTGCCAAAGTGAGTGGTGCATACACATAGAGAAAGAGAGAGAGAGCAATTTTTAATATGCAATCGTAAATGATGGAAGGAACGGGGAAATGGACCAACAGAACGCGAGAGTGCGCGCCGAGAAAGTCTCGCAGTCTCTCCGTCTGTCTTTGTATTTGTGCTGGCTTTCTATGAAGCCGTGAAGGGAGATAAGTGGCAGAGGCCATTAGTAAATATGGCCAGAGTATTAGTATTGTCATGTAATGTGAGTTTGGAGGCCGAGAGTAAAAGTGAATGAATCAACGATTCCATATTATGTATACTGGCACTGTTATTCGTACTCATTTTATCTGGCCCACATCAACCTGATAGTGCACACTGTGTGGCCAGCATTATTATACATGCAGCATAGCGGCCAAAGAGGGAAAGTGAAGCAGAGACCAACACAAAAAACAGCCATTGAATGAAGTGAAGAGTGCATTGCGAAAATCTCATTTATATTTCTTAACGCCGTACCCGAGACATTTCTTCTGGCATTGCAGCAGCAAAGGCAGCCCGTGTGTCTGTGCACTCTCGTAATGTGCACTTTGTGTGTGTGTGTGTGTGTGTGTGCAGGGTGAGTGGAGCCGTGTAATAATGAGAGGTTAATTGTTACTGATAAGGCTTTTAGTTAGAGGCATCATGAGGGAGAGACGTAGGAGAAAGGTGGGCTCGACGTGGTGTGGATTTTTCTATTGCGTGTTATAAAATTTATGTGACGGGCTGATTGTGAGTTGTATTGGTGGACTATAAAAGCCATTAGAGTCCAGAGTATATTACGTATAAATGGCCCGGATCAATTTGGCTAATTATTTTCTCTCCTCTCCTTCTCTGTTCATATTATATTTGCATTTGGCACGCGTATGAGCTGGCACCTTGTTCTGTCCTCAATCCCGGAGTCTCCATAATCCACCAAATGCCGCTCATTTCTTCAAGATCCATTCTCTTAATGGGGAATGGAGTCACGTCATGACTTCGGTTCTCCTAACTCCTATATTCCAATCCACTTTCCCCATTCTCATTTCTTCCGTCTTGCTCACAGTCTACACTGCTCACTCACTCTCACTCACTGTGTGCTCTGTGTGTGTGTGCACTTATTCGTGTAAGCATGTAGTCGACTCTATTCATCTTGTGCGTCCTGCCTGGCTCCCAACACAAACACATACAATGCCACTATACACATCGTACATACTTATCACTACATGGTAGTGCTCTGACGACTCGTTCCTTGTAATTGTATGTACAGATATGTACTTTGTTCTGCATCCTTTGCTTATCGTAGACGTCTTTCTTTTGGACGATCTATGTGCACAGTTCCACTATGTACATTAGGATGCACTCACTATCATTTCTCTCTCGTCGTCGTCGTCGTCGTCGTCGTCTCAATCTCGAGTCTTCTCTCGTAATGGTGGTCGTAGTAGACTTACATGTCCCAAGCACAAGAACACACACACAGACATACAGTGAAATGCAATCCACTATATTTCCATTTTATATTGTATTATATTATAGCTTATGAGAGTCTCTCTCTCTCTTTCTCGCTTGGTTTGTCTCGTCTTCTCCTCCTTCACGTCGTAGTATTACTTGGTAGTGGAATAGGAGCAGTGGTCGTAGCAGTGCCTTCCCCTTGTTCCAATTGTATTACTATTTGAAACGGTCTCGTCGTCGTCTCGTCGTCGTCGTCGTTCACAACACAGTCGACTACAGGCTGAGCGCTTGCAGTCGTATTATGCTAAAGCTTTTAGAACAGTTTAGTCTGACTCGCAGCTCATTGTCAGTTTAAGAATGGGCATTTCAATTTGTTATAACTGTCCGTATGTCTCCCTCGGTTCTTTCCGTGACTATTAGCCATGTTGGAGCTGAAACGACTTCAATCTCTTGTACGACAACATTACCCGACGACCAACTCGCGACTTGGGACTGATTGTGAGTGTGAGTGGGATTTGATTCGTGACAGGAGCCGGCTGCCCACCAAACCCATGCTATAGCCACCACATCACCCTGGCCGGGGCCTTCTCTATCATGGAATTTCCCAGAATCTCCATCTTCATCTTTTAAGCCATTATTGTCCATAAGACCCATGATAAATACATAACAACTGTCACTGTAGACATATAGTCATTTCATAACTCCCTATATATTCCAGCCTTTGCAATGGTCTCTCCGCTAATGCTCTGCCCTCTGCATTCTTCTCCGTCTGTTTATTAAGTCCATTTGGCATTTAAAGAAGAATAACTGCCTTCAAACACAAATAGATATGTTTGTCACGATTTCCACACAGAATGCTAATAACTCGAGCAATAACCGGCTGTGCTCACACTCTGATTTTATTTGCCACTACCTATACTGTACAATATGTCCCCGGTAACAATTGTTGCCATCTACCATTTTACACACGTATTTACAACTAATAAATACAATATATTCTGCAGAGAATGTAATTAGAGAGAGACTTGGTCAACGTCAGATAAGGACTATAAATAGGGATTGCGGGACTCATTGTGTCTCGTCTCTGCCGCCTCCGGAGTGCATTCTCAGCAAACACAAATTCACACAGTGTGCCTGCCTGCCTGCCCCTCTCTCTCTCACTCTCTCTTTCTCTTTCTGTGTACACATGGAGGGATTGGCGATGCAGATTTTTTGCACTCATTTTGCAGCCGGTGCCAGTCTGGTTCACTGTAGAACCGTCTGCCTCTCTCTTTCTCTCTCGCACTCATTATTAGGGCTAAGCATGTGAAAATATCTGTCAGAAGAGAAATGATGATGCAATAATTTATTTATTGCAGTAACAGTTAAAAGTTAAATTACTGCCATATGGCCATTAATCACGAACTCGTCTGACTCACTCATTCATTTTTATTAAAGGGGAGTGTTATCTACCATTCCAGTTAATTCTCCACGAAATATTTTCTCCAGCCATAATAATATGAGATTGCTGTTTTCATTTTCGGCGATTTATTCTTCTCCTCGTGCTCCTCGTAGTAGTTGTTATAGTGGCCACAACTACAGCAGTGGCTGGATAAACTTGGAGCAAAGTAAAGGAGATTAATCCACTCATGGATGCAGGATATGCTTTCAAAAAGTAGTTGAGTCCAACGGCAAGGTTGCCACACGGTTCCGGGCAGCCAGGTCTTCTACGAAATTCAACTTTGAGTAGAACGGAATGTATTTGTTACTAATAGAAAATGTGTGGCATTTGTCTGTGTGTTTGTGTGTGTACAGTCACTTGGCTGGGGTACATTAGTATCACTAGAATGTGTAGGTGGACGGGACGGATAAGGGTCTGGCGTTGCAACAGTATAAATGCAGACGCAAAAGGATCAATTCAGCTCTATTTCCCTGTGTCTTTCTCTCTCTCTCTACATGTACATATACCTCTACTGTTGACTGTTGTGGTGACTGGGACTGCCATAGAGGACAGAGCGATATATGTAGAGAGAGAGAGAGAGAGAGGGAGAGAGTGGAGAATATATTGGTAGGCTGTGTGTTTGTCGTTGCCGGGGGTGTTGATACGTAGTTAGTGCACTTGGCTGAGTGAATGTGCAGGAGAGATAGAGCCAGAGCCAGAAAGAGGCGAGAGCGAGAGAGGATATAGAAGAATGGAGTGTAAGACAAATATTTGCTCTAAAGAAAGGCCAAGTATTTGACAATGAGAGTAAAAATGATGATGCTGTCGGAGTGTTGGTTTGTGATACGTTTCGTCTAAATCGTAAATGATGCATAACGAGTAGGTGCTACACAGTCTGGCTAGAACACATAAAGAAAAGCATAGTTGCCATTTGTGTGAGTCACAAAACGGAAATAAGAAGGTAAAGTGCGATATAAACCACGTCGTAAATTGGTGCAGTAATTTTGGGTGTGAGAAAACTCTCCGTTTAGTGATTGATATACAATATAATGAGCTCTGTGTGTGTCTGTGTCTGTGTATGTGCTCCCAGCAGCGAGAAGAAGAAGACGAGCAGCTTATGTTTACTGGGGAATATAATAATAAGAGTCGTTCGCGATAGTGCTAGTTCTTGTTCTCCGCCGGCACGACCAGTCTCACTCTACCCACGAGCACAACCACCGTCACTGCATCCACCCAGAACAACAAGGGAGAAGACGATGAAATGTATGAAGAATATGTGACGATGGTGGCCCACAACAACGAAATGCTTGTAGCCACTAGTGCACTACTCTATCCACTTTTTATATTAAAGTAGAAAGTATATTCTGTGCACTACCTCCACTACATCGTGAAACTATGGCTGCACTAACAATTGCCTGTATAGAAAATGCTACAAGCTACATAGTAGAAAGTTCTATCACTTTTAGATGTATGTGAATGTGTGTGTGTGTGTGTGAGGATATCCCGTACGTACGCATCTGTAGAAGAAGATGCCGATGAAGTTCCCTTCGCTTCAGTACATTTCAGTTTAAGTCTCTTCTGTTCTGTTACATGGCACACCGCACACTCGTACGTACTAACAGTGCACACACACATTCACATTGTATACTAGCAGCATTACAGAGACAGTGACGGAGAGAGGCAGGAGAGTGGTAGCTGAGCTTTGCGTATATCTGTATAGTCGGCACTGTATATCTAATGTAGCAACAGAGAGAATGGGGTTGGGGCGAATGCGTGCGTCTCTTTCCCATAATAAGAAGACAATTTGGGCATGAGACAAAAAAGGACTTGAGAAATAAGACAGAGAAAGCAAAAATGGCACTGTAAATCTGCCTTGGAATCCGGCCAAGAAGCGTTTTTAAAGCTATCCCCATAAAAACTGAGCCAAGAAGACAAGAAAGAAACAGAAAGAGAAAGCTAAATGGGGTCAGAGTAGGAGAAATTACAGGACTCGACAAGACAGCGACTCTATGTAGGGAGCATTTGAAAACAGAGATGATCTTGGACTGGAGCTCTATTGGCCATTAAAGCGATTCCTTCAAATCACTATGATTACTCACATCATATCGCGTCTTTTCATATCCTCGCCAATACATAGAACAACCGTAACCATCCACTCTTTTCTTCAAATGAAATGTTGCTCTCGTTAAACAGACTTTCCTCGGCTGCCGCTGCTTCTGCCAGTCCTCCATCGACCAACACCACCGCCGTGCACTCACACACACATTCATATATCGTGAAGACAGGACGCTACTCCTCCGAGCAATAATGTTCCAACCTCAGCCTAACGCTCTCTGCGAAAGCAAGAATTGCATCACCCGAAGAGTAAAGGCTCAAGCGGTGGAAGTAAGTCTCTGAAGGTCTACTCACAGCAATGTAGGATGAGGAAATTGCTGATGGAATGGATACTTTTATTTTAGATTTTGTTTCGGTAAGTGGAGTGTATTCAATGAAAATTGTTGACCAATTGGTGTTTTTGTTTGTGTCGATGTGGTGCACGGAATGAAAATTGCTGACAGTTTGTTTTGAATTTAATTTTTGTTTGGTCAATATAATAAAAATTTCTGCAAATTATAATTTATATTTTTGTTGATGCAAAATGAAATGAAGATTGCTGCAAAATTGTAATTTTTATTCTAGTTTTTGTTTTTGGTTGAGGCAGGGCCAAAAATAAAAATTGCTGGTAGAATTGTAATTTTGATTCGTGTTTTTGTTTGTTGTTAGTGGAATATCTGTCATAAAAATGGCTGGTAGAATTTTTATTGTAGTTTTTGTTTTTTCTAGATAACTATTGGCAAGCAATGTTGCCGGTGAAATTGCAATTTTAGTTTTAATTTTGTCTTATTTAAATGGGTAAATAAGTAGAGTAAGCGCTAGGTAAAAGTGTTGTTTTGGGGTTCCATTATGTGCAGTAATGTGCTTTGTTTCAGAGCGTACTCTATAGACTAGTAAAACTTTTTTGCAAACTCAGATGCAAATGGCAACTTCCAATCAGCCTATAACTCCTACTTCTCAATGCCCTCCGTTGCACAGTTTCAACACAAATGTCTAAATCTTCTCGAAGGACCACCTAGTTTTATGGAATAGGAACCAACTCAATGCTTTACAACGAATCGGGTAAAATGAAAAACGAAAACGTTATTTACACCCAATCAGTTGGATTTCATAGCAAACACACAAAAATCTTATATTCCAAAAATATTCAAAAAACGGAGAGAGAGGAATTTCACGTCAGTGCTACTCGAACTCTACTGCAACAATGACTCTCTCAGCATCATTACACTCACTTATATCTAAAACTTTAATTAACAAAAAATACCACATGACGCATGTCTATTACTAAAAACAGCCAAATACACATTCATACTACACGATGCATACACTATAACAGGTTTATACACATTACTCTACACATAGGTAACCAAAGTTTATCCCATACGTAAACACTAGATTATCATATACTACATAAAATCTAATATTAATTTTATCCACACAAGAACACTTAAATCCACTTTCAAATCATGCACAAAAATTCTAGTAACACTACAAACTAAACTAAGTCTTACATCCAAGCGGTTATACAGCAATTTGGAGAACAACCGTCAATTCCATTTGACAAATCCAATCTAGCCTTAATTTGACAAACCCTCTTCGCAGATTGCGATTGAATCTTAAATCAAATCTTGCACGTGCCATCCAGGGTAGACCTTGGGTGAAAAGATAAACAAGGTCGCGATTGAATCTTAAATCAAATCTTGCACGTGCCATCCAGGGTAGACCTTGGGTGAAAAGATAAACAAGGTCGCGATTGAATCTTAAATCAAATCTTCTCGAACAAATCAAGAAGTAACATGGCTGTTTGTCTACCATGCCGTGCCGTGTCTCCTCTACCCTGGCTGTGCAGATTGAAAAGATTGTGATTGAATCTACCGTAAATTGCGTATTAACCCCCCTGAGGAGGTATTGTTTCAAGGCACATATTTGGAGCGAAATGATGCAATTAGTCCCTACCTGGGGAGCAAATACGCCGTGGTGACTTACATTTTCGAGAGCAAAACACTCAAATTTACTTCAATTTATCATTATGATATTTACAAAAAAATCTATTTATTTTACATTCGTATATTTATAAATCATCGTCAGAAGATAATAATTCCAAATCATTGGAATTGGGCACAAAGTTATCTAAATCCATCTCTTCTTCATCCGAGGGCAAAATGATGTCGTCGTCTTCAATTAGTGGAGCTGTAGGTGGTACAGATAGTGAACCTGTGTTTAGTGTTTTCAGTAAATGCAGTCCCTCAGCACAGTCTTTACCCGGCTTTAAGGCTGTTATTAATTCGTCTTCTGATCCATCAATGGCATTGAGTATACCACAGGTATAGAACGACTTTTTATTATCTCTTCTGATATGGATTCGCAGGCTGTTACTATCCATTGGCAAGCTGTTGGGAGGGATGGTGCTCTTGGATTACCACCTTTCGTGTATTCAATATTTCCGGATGCTAGCCAGACCTTGTACTGTGCATGTATTGAATCCTTAAAGGGTCTGTTCCAGGATAAGTCGGCCGCTTGTATGTATTCAGTGCAACCTCCAGGAATTATCGCCGAGTCCATTTTGAGTTGTCTGAGTTCTGACATTGTAGATTCGCTAATGTGACATCTGAATGAGTCCCAGACAAGCCGTTTCCGTCGAAACAAATCTGAGCCGACGATTGTTCGCAAGCACATTTCAGTCTGGTTGTCATCCATTTCAATTTCTCTTAGCATACACCAACTCAAGCTGATTAGAAAATTTGTCTAGTTCTTTAATATGACGAATCCTATTTAGAAGAACAAATCGTTTCAGCTCGGTTCCGTCTCCTTTAGCACTTAGCATGATAGTCAAACGTAAGTTGTCATGACCGGTTGTACGAATCGACACTTCTTTTGATCCTTTGACAGCTACCGTAGTATCATCGGCCAAATCCAACCAAACCGCGGTTTCATCTGCTGCAACAATGTTTGAGGAGGAATAATCGTGTATTTGTCTCATTTTTCTCAAAAACAATATATGTTCAATAATATGTTTTGGTTCCTTCTGACATACAGTAGTTCTCCTACGCAGTGATAAGCTTTTCCCTTCCATGAAACGGGTAATCCAATGGGATTCGCCATTAAAGGGGACGTTGAGGGACTGAGCGAGATCCACTGCTTTGCATAAAATACATGACCTTGACACACCGAATTTGTGGTCACGCTGGTCAACATGTAACGGGTCTCCAACCTAAAACGGGTAATACTCATCCCAGAGTACTAGTGCCGTACGTTACTTTATACTCCGGAGAGTCTTCAGGTCCGCCGTCGAGTAACTTAATAACTGAATTCCATACTTGTATGATTAATAATGCAACGAATGAATATGTACTTACGATACCCAGACCAATGATGAGATGAACAACACACAAGTTGGAGTGAGATTATATTTAATCGTAGAATCAATAATTAATTAATCACTCACAATACAATAGTTGCAATACAATAATATAATAATAATAATAATAAATGAGACTTGGAGAATCGTGGAAGGTAATAATAATAACGACGAGTCGTAGAGAGAGTAGCCGAGCCCTTGAGTAGTGCTACCTTCAGTAGCTGAACGAAGAAGAGGACGTTGATTCAGAATCAACTGCCTTTTA
>JABASC010000650.1:0-34585 GCA_019776185.1 Plutomurus gul | reverse complement strand
AAATGTTAATGGGCTTTGGAACGGTCTGAATGGTGGGTGGAACAAAATCACCCCTGAGAAATGCCGTGAAGTATTTTCTTCCTGGAAAAAACGATGCAGACTTGTAGTTCAGAACAAGGGCTATCACATCGAACAAACAATGCATCAAAAAAAGATCAGGATGTAGGTAAGAAATGCTCTCAAAAGTTTCTATGAAAGTTCGGCACACCGTGTATTACTAAAAATTAGCTTGTCAACATCCAATGTGTACCTATATAACAAAATATACAAAAATTAAAGTGTGATTTTGGAGTTAAAACTCACTCAAAAGTAAATTTTCGTCAATTATTTTTATTTACAGCCGTAAATTCAACTTTTGGGAGGTAAAAATTTCTTGACACATAGTATGAATATTCAAGATTTATATTTTATATTAACTGAAATTTACATGTATCTTCCCTCCTGGAGCAGTGCGACCAAAGGCAAAAAGTAAGCGTGCTGTAGGTTGGAACACACATGCATGTTGGAGGTTGGAACATGTATAAATAGTAGGTAATAAGAAAAATTTTTGAATATATTATTTGTAGGTTAGGGTTGTATGTGTTCAAATCCCCCGCCTCTCGAACTTTAGCTAAGCACTAGATATACATTTTCGATTTTGCCAAAAACCTCAAAACGGCGCTATTTTTGCAAGATGTAAATAGTACAAAATGCACATATTTTCCTTCGAAATATGATTTATGTACTCATTTTGTGTGAATTAAAGCAAAATAATTTCGACCTTACGGCCGAATTGCTAATGTTCCAACCTCAACACTGGTGCTGTAGGTTGGAACAAAATTTAATCTTTTAAACTACCCTGTAACTACGATATTACAGCATATAAAATTACTAATATTAATTATTCTACTTGTACCTAAAAACCTAACTACTAAAATACGCATAATAAAATAATTGAAAATCTTTTCCCTGAATTATTTAAATTATTCAAACGCAAAATGTTCCAACCTACAGCACTCTCCCCTATTCAATAGTTCTTGATTTGTTTTGATGAGATGTGTTTTGATGTCGTTGCATTTGGCATTTATTGAAAAGAAGCAAGCAAGTATGTGTTTACCCTATGTATAATATTATGCTAGGATGAACTTTGTATTTCCATATATAAGTAGGTACTGTACATGGTAATATGTATAAGTAAAAGTAATTTGGTAGTATACTTAAGGTTGTATGCAAAGTAGCGCATTGTAAAATGACAAAATAATTTTTTTAATCCATAGAATGTAGTTACGTGGACCATCGTTTGACCGGGTTATAATATTCACAAAGTTTTTGCAGAAGTGCAGATTTTAGATACAAAAAATTTGTTTGTTACTTTAAGAAGAGACTATATTTCAGCAAAAGAGATGCACCATTATTGCATGGCCAGAGTCTCTAGATATCAATGTGGTTTTCTTTACTCAAAAACAAATTAATGTTCTAGATCCCTAACTGTTTTCGCAATTCGCACTCTCACAGGTTGTTCAATTAATAGTAGTTCTCCACTCTCCACTGACTCCAACAACCATTCGCTTTGCCAAGGCTATAATTAATTACATGTGTAATTTGATTACGGCATTCGCTAATTAATATACTGTGCTAGAATTAGAATGCATACATACATTTAGTAGAGTCCATGGAGAGCTAATAATATTCTATTGATAAATACGTGTTAGTTTGATATTTATATAATATAGTGAGTATTCGGAGCAACGGACTTGAGAGCAGATATAATTTCCGATGCGATTCAGTCATATATTTAGTGTAAGATAAAGCTTCATGTTTGTGCTGCGTTTTAAAATAGTGGTAACCCATCTTTCTTCCTGTTCCATCCATTTCAATAACGTACATTTCCCAAAATACAGATTTCATAGTAAACAGCGGACTTTGGACTGGACTGTCGGACTCTGAACAAAGTAAGAGGTCAGTTGGTTGACCATGAATCGTGTCTTTTATTCGATGCCCGAACGAAAGAATTATAGTGACTCACCCTGTTCCATGGCTTTTGAAATATTGCTAGTATTGTGTGTCTTCTTTTCTTTACAAAAAATCACAATGGAGAAGCTGGTAGCAACGTAGGGGGAAGTTTACAAAATGACTACGCGCATTAATATCCAGTCTTAATGGATTAGAATGAATGAATGATTGATGGATTATATATATCATCACATCCTTTATGTAAAGACAAATCATTTTTCATCCCTCACAACCACAACACAGATTGCATCACACACGATTACTGTGGGAAATAAAATTAGTTAAGCAGGTCCCATTCCCCAATAGTATCATAACACCCCTTCCATTCTGTAAGGGAACCTTGTAAAATATTACTATTTTACTATTAATATTTACTCAAATTCTTTTGCCTTTTTATGGATCTAATGTTAGTAAGTAATTTAAATAGATGATAATATTATCTGTGGGCACGTAACATAGCTGCAGAAAGCCCAGTGAAAACGGTAAACTAACAGTAGATTATGGGTATGTAGTAGGGGAGACGCAATTCAACCGCTTACTGTTTTCATATACGCTTTCCTTTGCATGGCAGAAGAAAAGTCATGCAGTTTATTTAACCACATTCGGTGATATACAAAATTTTGATTATTGTTAGTGCCTTGGGAAAGCCAGCCTTGACAAGTTATAATGGAATACAATGGTCCAAACTGATATAACTTCAAATTTAAAGTTTGACCAAAGCGGTGCGTCGAAAGTTGGGGTACTGTTTACAGCATTGAGATCGCAAATAATGCAATACAGCAGTACATTAGAAAAATGTGTACACTGTACACATGTACAACTGCAGCACGGCAAATTTTTTATTTCAAGCTGTACTATTATTGTACTTTGTGGTAGTTTTTTATTTGCGAATATTTGAATTGTTCCGACCAATTTAAAACTTCAACTGTGGATCACATACATAGGTACAAAAAATTGGACAAAACTTATTATAGTTTAAATAATACGGGCTGAAATAATTTTCCAGCTTTAAAACATATAAACTGGATTAAAATTAATTATTATTTGTGTGTACAGTAGAAAGGCTTACTGGTTTTACGCACTATCAGTTTTATGCTGACTCCAATACAAAAGGGTACAAGTTCTTCACAAACACCTCTATATATATTTCAATATATTAGTAACGTAGTTATTTCAATTTTTGAAAGGAACAGTTGAAAACGTGTTTATAGATACTGGTTCGAGTCTTCCTAATAATCTTCGTAAACGGGTTCTACTTCCTCCTCCTCCTCAATTGGATCATCATCCAAAGGGTCCTCCTCAATCGGATCATCATCTATAGGTTCCTCCTCCTCAATTAAAGGTTCCTCATCTTCTAACGGATCCTCCTCCTCGATTAAAGGTTCCTCATCTTCTAACGGATCCTCCTCCTCGATTAAAGGTTCCTCATCTTCTAACGGATCCTCCTCCTCGATTGGATCATCCTCTACAGGCTCCTCCTCTTCAATTAAAAGTTCCTCCTCTTCTTCCAACGCCTCCTCCTCCTCAATGGCTTCATCCTCTATAGGCTCCTCCTCTAACGCCTCCTCCTCTTCCTCAATGGGATCATCCAATGGTTCTTCTTCGTAAACAGGTTTCCTCTTCCTCGTAAACAGGTTCCTCTTCCTCGTAAACAGGTTCCTCTTCCTCGTAAACAGGTTCCTCTTCCTCGTAAACAGGTTCCTCTTCCTCGTAAACAGGTTCCTCTTCTTCTATGTATTCATCATCAGCTTGCCTGACTATCCTATTTAGTAACACCAATTCAGGTTCTATTGGCTCTTTGTCTTTCATGGAGTCAGGTATTTCTGCATGTGTTTTCTCTGTATTTCCTTCATCACTCGGTAATTTTGAAATTGTGGCTTGGGGTCTAGACTGCACCGGGATTGTACATGCTGCTGATATTAACACGAAAATAGCCAAAATTTTAAAACCCATATCAACTATTTAATGTGAATCAAACGTAATTCGAAGTTACTAAATCTATCCCAATCACAACTGTTTGACTAGAATAACAGACCACACTTTTATATTCATATTTAAGGTATCGACATATTTTTGTCAAGATATTTTGTATTTCAAAATTAATGGAATTCATGAACTGAAGAGGAGGATTATGACAAAATGCAGGGACATGGCTTGCATGCACAATAGTAAAAATTATATTTACAACAATTTCCTTGAATAGTAATTATTTAGATTATAGGTTTCCTCATGTCAATCTATTGAAATGTTAATGTAACAGCTGCATTTGTGAAAATTAAATTTTAAAATACAATTTTTCGATACTGCAGGATTTCAACCCACTCTAATTCGCACCACAATGTACCTCTGAATGTATTGATTGGTACTAAATTATAATTCTATAGGAAACGGCTAAAAGTGTATAACTTGAAGTTTAACCTTTAAATTCGTTGAAGTTCAAACGACCACATTTTCAGCGGGGCATCTTCAGAATTACACCAACCCTGCATAGAAATAACCAGCAACCAAACAACTGATTATGAAGAAATGGTGGAGTAAGTTCCCATTTCCGATATGATAAATCAGACAGTGTTGCTAAGATGTATATATTTTGAAGATATACTAGGGTTACCATATTTTTTAAGCCAAAAACCGGGACATTTTCACTTTTTGTGTACATTTCCCCACTTTGACTTTGGATGTCGTAGGAAAACCGGGGCACCCAAAAAAATCATATTATGAATGGATTTTTCTCCGAAAATCCGTTAAAGATGCATTGTAAAGTGATTTTGACTGCACAAAAACGACATGATTACTTAATGATACGTACTTTTTAAATTTTAGAAGTATGTCCTTTTTCCGGGGGCGAATCAGTCGAGGGGTTTGACCATCAGAAATAGAACTTCGGCTGTCAGCCCGAATTTTTTTGGTAAAACTCATCTTAAATTAGGACATGAATCACCTTTTGGAATGAAAGTATGTGAATTTTGTAGTACAACTTAAAAAAAAGGCCCCACAGGCGAAAATTTTTGGTTAAATTATCTAAAATGAGTACATAAATCACATTTGAGAAGGAAAGCATGTGAATTTTGTACTATAACTTACAAAAATAGTGCCGAGGGCGAATTGTTTTTGAGTTTTTGGCAAAATCGAATTGTTTTCTGGTTAAGAAATAACGAAATTTCCAAAAATTTTAATTGTATTAAAAACCGGGACGCGTTGATCAAACCGGGACATTTCCGAGACGCCGGGACGGCTTTTCAAAACCGGGACGTATGGTAACCCTAACTGATACATATATTGATATTTATGTATATATATATATTCACTTACATACACTTAGTGTTTACATAAAATAAATTATCGGCATTAACATAAATATATTACTGTTAAAATCACCATAAATTGAAATCTAAATGTTAAATGTACATGATGTGATGTTATGTGCAAACATTAATTCATTTCATATCAAGCAAACGTACATCCGATAGGAATCACAGAGAATTTCGTTTAGCTGCAATTTAGCTGCAAAATTGATATATTTGTTTATCGAATGTGTGGTAATGATCACTAAAACAAACTCAAGGTCAGCTTCCACGTTCATGGACTCACATTATTATTTAAAACACAATTTATGAATAAAATGCTTAGTTCCTAGGAACTACATGGTCAATGGTCAGGCCAGGATGTTTGCGTAATAAATATAATTTTTTGATTCACTTTTAATAGTTATGTAACATGTAAATACTAGGTTAGCTGTATGCAATATTTGAATAAATAATATATTATAAAACACATTTGCACACGAAACAATACGGAATGATAAACATTTACATACCCACTACATCAGTAAATAGTTGTGATTTCAACTACAACATTAATTCAGCACATCATTCAACAAACCTTCCAATGAGTTTATTGTCGCATCAGTTTTCTGCTCTTCTATAAAGCTCGTACACAGATTAGAACATACGAATGTACAAGTAAATGTACACGTAAATTGAAAATTTTATGTATTTATTTATTGTTTGAACATGGGTCGCGCCCGCTCAATTAGTTTTACAACCAATAACTATATTACAAGGTACATTTCTATCAGTTAGCATATTTCATCTGTCAATTCTAGAAAGAAGTGGTAAAAGTTAAACATTTTTCAGTGTTAATATCTGCAAACAAAACTACAAGAAAATTTTAAATTGGAAATACTGGGCAATTTTGTCACTATTTAGGCCAAATTTTAGCTCATTTAAAATGTCGGAAATAAATACTCTTAAGTTTGAATTTCATTAAAGTTCTTGGGGTGTAATAAAGTACATCGAAATAATGCAAACCTGTCGTTCGCCCATCCAGAGTAACCTATCGGAATTTTCGGGAAAACGGTCCCACGAATCAACATTTATTTTCTCGTTTCTTCCCAAAGTTTCTCCATTCTCTTGTGCTACACTCTCCACTCTCTCCACTGCTTTTGTGCTTTCTACATCCACTTGGCACACTCTAAATACAAAGAGAAAGGAGAAAGCAAAATTCTTTTCTAAAACGTTTTTGTTGTAAAAATCAATTTTATTTTATGGTAGTATGGTATTTATGGTAATTTTTTTTAGATGCACGTGGACATTTATGTACTTCAACCAATTATTGTTCAAATTATCTATATTTATTTAACTAAACTAAATAAATAAATAAGGTCTGGTAAAATCGCCTTTGTTCTTTGTATATTTCTGTGTCGTGCACATACGTGCGTCTATATACAATGTAAATTCTAAAAAAAACGAGTACAATTTGGTTCAATTCCCAATTATTTATTTAAAACGAGTCCATCTGGACAACAGACACCATAAAGTACAGAGTGATTGCTTTTTAACGTAATGCATTAAAATACTTTCTAATACCATGATTAAACCTTGATAAAATACCACGAGTCAATTTTTGTAGACATGTATTTTACCTATATTGGTTTTCCCACTACCAATAGAGCAGAAAATCCAATGAATGAAATATAAAGGTACTTTTATAAGGATGAAACGAAAAACGACTGAATTAAAGATTACAGTGTCCTCTCAGCCATTATACGGCACTGGTTTTCCTGGATTGCCACCGCTGCCACCGCCATTGCTGTGTGAATTATAAAGTGTTAATTAAGTAGTTGCATTGAAATCATAGTAAGAGCGCCTACTTAGATTGATGGTGAGTGCTATTCACTCACTCGTTAATTTACATGGAAAACGAATGAATAACTCACTTTGAAGTGCAAATGGACCAGAGTTGTAGATCATCATTGCTATTGCATCGTGTTCCACTGATATTTGCCCCAGTAGCCTTAGTATCGGCCTTAATGCATCTGCCGGAAGAGCCTTGGATGATTTGGTAGAGGGTGTTAGCAAACGGTCCGTTCCTAACTCTTTGAAATCTCCACGTTTGCTCCGAGCTCTTTGGAATGCATTTCACGGAGCCGAGCTGTCCACTCGAAGGTGCTATACAGGAATCAATTCCGAAGCTCGGCACACTCGGCTTCAGTATGGAGCCACCGTTACTGTTCTTGAGCAGGAATAGTTGGTCCGACTTCGGAAGAGAGCTATCAAATCATTTATATTATGGTATTTATTATCTCCCTTCGTTTTATGTATATATCTTAGTGTATCTTATATGGCAGGCAATAAAGGTATTTACTAGTGTAAAATTTCTAGGTATATTTATTACCTCCAAGAACATGGCTCTAGCCTGATGGGCTTGTTGGAAATGCCCAAATTCTTCATCGTGAAACATTTGTCGCTTGCCACATTCTGGATGAAATTCACGCCACGCAGGGTAGCTGCGTCCTGTGGACCGTTAAATTTGCATTGAGTTGGCTGATTATTTGGCAAAGGAATATAGCCGATTCCCAACACCATTGGAACCACGCAAAGTGAGCATAATATGATTCTCTGCATTTTTATTTAATGTCTACCAAAGAAGAAAAAGGAGGAATTGAAATTTGTTGGCAAAGATACAAGTACTGTTGGTAATGATCACCGTGCGACTCAAACTCGCTCAGCCTATCCGTAATGTGACAGTAATGACCAACCGGGCTTATTATATATACACAACGAGAATCTTGTTTAACCCACTTTGCAGAACCGCACACTACACTAACCCACTAGCTTACCAAAATTTATTATAAATAGCTCTTCCATGAATTCAATATTTAGAGATAAGTAGTATTGTGGGCATTGACGACTGATGCTGAGAAGCATGGATGAAATAACCTCAGACCTCAATAATGACTCATTTTGCAAATTTTGTTACTATTTGCACATTACTATTTGCTCATCGTTACATACATACATCCCGGTGCAACTATAAAGGTAAGATGAGCACATAAGGTAAACCATGTTGTGAATTGTGTTATTGTGAATTTTAAGCCAACAACGACAAATGAGCCCCAGGAAAACCGTCGAGATAAGATAAGTAAGAGAGTGTAGGTAAACATTTAACACTGGAGTGTAAATAGAAGTACAACCTGACGTCTGGAGGACCATTAAAGGAATTATTGCTAATTAGATGTATACATAAATATGAGTCGTCGTTCTTCCTGCCGCTAGTAAACTATTTGCGTTGCTTTGTTAGTCGAAATGAATTAATATTGTTTTTAGCCGTGAACTTCTTAATGATGAGCTAAGAATGCAAATACTACTCTCTGCTTCTGTGAATTCTAGCAGTGTAAGGAGCTCCATTCCTGTCGGCGAGTGCTGGATGTTGTGGACGTGAGAAAAATTTCGAGTATGTACTTGCAGGCTAAAGTTTCGAGAAATGTTTTTCCTAAGTGTATGTAATACTGACTGAGAGATGGATAAGTAGGGGTATTATATCTAAATTTAGGTAGCAGACGGTCAAAACAAGATTCCCTTTCAACTCCATCTCTCTTTTGTAAGATCCGTGCATTCCTGTATTACTACGATGAGTCACATTGTAGATGCGACAGCAGGCAAGACGTACGTTATTTTTTGCTCTCATAAAGAACCTTCATGTTTCCGATCATGTGACAAATTTTCCATGAAAAATGATAAGTTTGCTGTTCACGTATTCTTCTCCACTGACTACACTCTTCTTGTATAGAAATGTATATCTACGGAAAAGGTGAAACGGTACAATGCTGACAAATTTATTCATTCTTTAATTAGCCCATCATAAATTTCAACTATGCGAATCACACTATGATTACGAATGAAATATGTTGGGTGGATTTTCGGAATACAAATCGTCCGTGTGGATGAAACACTTTTGCACTTCTAATTACCGTACTATTTGAACTTCCAATTTTTATCAATTTAATCAAATGAGAAATTGGCTCACAGTGCAGACAGCCTAAACATTTGAATCTACGCCAATAATAGTGTTTTTAACAATGAGACGTAAAACGTGTGTGTTTAGTATGTGAACATTGTTCGATGTAAAACAGACGAACCTTCAGGGCATGAAAAACAGAGTTCATGAGTTGAAGGAGTGGCATACATAGCCAACTCAAAAGCCAAAATCAATTATGCTGTTGAGTTATTATTCCTCCTACACATTTAGCCAGTGAAATTTCCCCCAATTGACACGCAATATTATTAAATGGTAAATCAAGAAACGTGAAATTACGACTAACACGATTGAACTGTTTGCCAAAGCTTACGTAGGTGCTTTATGAAATGGAGACTGCTCTGTAGAGGATTATGGCTTGTTGGTCGGAGTTCATAAGATCGTGTTTAATGTCATACTTATTGAAATAAGGAGTGATTTCTGAAAATACGATACTATAAGCTGTAGAAGTGTAATATTAATTTTATGGTTATCGCCTTACTTTATATCTCATTCAATCGTTGTATTTTATGAACTATGCCTCCAGATTTGCACGTACACCGTTTCAACTTCGGGACAAAATATTACACTACTACTAGCAGTGCTCATGTGTGTTAAATCGTTTTATTATACTGCAATAGGTCGAATGTGCATTTTTATATCTTATCCCCACACGAATTTAATTATAAGAAATACTTTTATAGAAACAGACGTACATGTAGATGTATATCCAGCAGTAAATAATATAGGTTACTAATAATAATATGAAATATATACAATACATACACATATAGTGGTACAATCTACCACGAATTTCTTATACCATACAATAATTTTATGAGTATGTATATAAATGCGACTACAACTACGGGAAGAATTTATAAGTTGAGGTAAATTATGGTGGAGCGTGCGGGATTTTAGGATGCTAGTCAGCTCACGAAGCCCAGATCACCAATTAGGCAGCGCATTTAGTTCCAGAACTTCATGTGACCGACTTTTCGTACCCCGCATTCTGAGTGTCGTTAGTACACTTTCTATCATATACATATATTCATACAATTTGTGCTCCATCACTTTTGTGAGTTGTTAAATCTGCTGAGCCGTCAAATGTACACATGACAATAAATACAGCTGTATAGTAAACGTGGATTTCAATAAAAGTTGAACATTTGGAAATACTAATTAATAATCGTACGCATAACGATCAAACAAGATTCCTATGGAATGTTTGCTAATGTACTGATACAGTATTTTGAAAAGAATTCTTTAATGTAGAGCAACAATTACATATTGCCTTTCAGTTTCTCCATTAATAAGTATTATTGTACATGATTTTGTATTACATAAATATCTATGTGTGAATAAAACGTTAGGAATCGAACCCATCGAAGTAGTCACTAATCCCCTTTTCATTGAATTTTTCACTTGGTACATAGTTACTGTAATCTTTGTTACGGAAAGCGTTCGGATTGGATAAGAGACCTGTCGAACCGTCACGGGATTGCTCATGAGATGCTGGGAATGTTTGCAATCAACTGTTAATGGTGATGTGGTGCGTGCTTTTACGTAGAATTATGGCTTGAATTACCGGCATCCAACCTTGGAGAAACTGAATTTGGATTGAATTCGTTGACGTGCCTTCAGCAGTCTCATTGGAAGATAAAAATACAGATTATGATACCATTATTCCCTCTTTGTCACGTCCACGTGTGCGGGTTTCTCAGGAGGAATTTCTCGCATTGTTTTTTAAAATTTTATTTCGCTTGTGCTCCACAGTCGTTTAGAATCGCTCGGACGTGAACGTTCCTTTTTTATTTGTTTACCAGTCCAAACAAAAGAATTCAAAAATTAATATCTTTTAACCACCAGCACCATAACTTCATACTGTCGGCATATATTTTCATCTGGGTCGACATTA
Organism: Plutomurus gul; assembly: GCA_019776185.1. NCBI lineage: Eukaryota > Metazoa > Arthropoda > Collembola > Entomobryomorpha > Tomoceridae > Plutomurus > Plutomurus gul. The sequence continues at coordinate 23,379 of JABASC010000650.1, read as the reverse complement.
TCCCCAAAGGAAAAGGATGTGGTGAAAGTCCAACTGTACTAAATCTTGCTGTACAACAACCTGAATTGTATATTACTGTACAATTTACAATAGTGTACATAGATACAATTCATGTACTCAGCGAAAGTGTAGTCGACTGCTTTCTTTTGACTAAACGTGGAGCATGAGTCAAATTGAATTCAAAAGACACGTACAGACAAGTGGGAAACGATTATGCAAATACACGCACAGGGAAAACAGTTTGGTTTTAGCATAAAATATTATAGAAAGTAAACACTGAAGAGAGACTGTATCTGTATTTATTAAAAGGATCTAAAAGTTAGCTTAGAGCTGTGGGTCTGCAGTGTGCACACGGCTACTGCTGTAACAGTAGCCGTGTAAAAGCACTCTGCATTCCACGGATGACTGCTCCGGAAAAATGCAATTCAGTTCTGCTGTCTTTTGAACCTTTTCTCATTTGCTTCCGCTTGAGCGGAGCTAACCGTTCGCTCGTTGCAGCAAAAGTGTCTGTAACACGTTATTCCATAAAGCGCTCGCTCGCTCGCTCGGTGGTTATACATTACGGAAAGTGATGTTACCCTTTCGGAGTCACGGCAAAGGCAGGCAAAGCAGCCACTGAGGTCGCCTATAGCCACATAAAGAGGAAAGTCAAGAAAAAGCAATATTAAGCAAAAAGTGACGGCACTACTATTACTACTACGGGTAACTCATATAGCAGAGAAGAAGCCGAGATGAAATTTACGTTCTGCCATCCCTTACCAAGTCAACCCCAAAGAACATTGCTTTCTATATAGTGGCAATGGTAGTCGTAGATGGAGAGCTGACTGACTCTGAGTGTAGCTCCATGTACCACCGACGGCATTACACAACATTCCTCTAGCACAGCCAAGTCTAACCGAGACGACTTGCTCTCTGCTCATAGAGAGAGACAAGTTCCAGAGGTTACAACAACCATATATACGGGCAAGAAACAATAAAGTAAAAGTAGGTAGTGGAGGAAGTAGTAGGTAGTGACTGTTAAAAGTAGATACGACCACTGCCTACTAACTCCTAACTAGTGCATAAGCACAGTCGAGAACGGAGTGAAATCAGCAATGAAGAGAGTGCACAAAAGATATATAACTGGCTCTCCTGTACAGTACAGAGAGAGAGAGCGAGAGAGAAGAGAGAGAATAGAGAGAGAGAGAGAGAGAGAACGAGTGGGGAAGGAGCAGAGGAAGTCAGAGTCACATCTGCGGCTGAAGAATCGATCTGCGTACTCCTTGTAGGGATGACTCCATGCAGAGCGCACGTTCCAATCCTGGCAATTCCTACTTGAGCATTGCGATTATGTACGTGTACCGGGCTCAAGAGTGCTGAAGTAGGGACGCAATATTAGTACATACATATTTTCCTTTCTCCAGCCAGCAGGACAACATATAATATGCAGCAGCACTCTCTCCCTATATACATACACGACTGATACGTATGGCGGTCGTACTAGCACTAGCATTGTATATATGCGTGTGTATGTAGGCATTATCTATATATGAAGAGGCAAAGCGAAAACCGAATTGAAGACGAAGGAAGGAACGACAGCGAAAGCACATATAGTGTGCTCCGTGCACTTACTGCTACATACAACACTTGAAAGCATGAACTAATACCTGGGAATATAGTGGCAGACTGGATTGGTTTGGCTTTCTCCATTTCATTGCTCGAGTCTCCTCTTGCCCATTTCTCCAGTAAAGTACCCGAACAGTTGTAGTCGTAATATCTATCAACGTCCCTGTCTTCTACCGTTGGCTCAACTCAAGACAACACATTAGAGCTCGCAGTGTTCCCTCCTATTCTTCTGTCCTTCCATTTCTATTACCCTGAGAAAAGGAGAAACAGTCTTTAAGCAAAACCGATCTGATTTGACTTTAGTCAAAGTTTAACTCAACTAAACCCTTCCGTACCTACATACACACACACTTGTCCATAGCAAATACGATTCCGATCCATTACAACTACCATGTAACCGCGGACACATACACACACACGAATAACTTTAGCTACCTACTCGCAAATGTTTCAATATTTACCACTACTACTACAACTGGTTCTGCAGGAACAAGCCAAAAATACAATATAGCAATATCTACGAATTTTGTACTGGAGCAAGTTGCCGAGCTAACCTTGTGAATATACAAACCGTGTGCTACTACAAATATATCCATTACATATATGTATGCAGAGAAAGCGTCATACTAGGAGAAGTATACATATTATAACATTTATAACTTGTACAAAAATAACTAGCCTAGCAAATTCCTTTTAGTACAATTTTGTGTGATGAGAGTTAAGTGGGAAGCCGTGAGAGTGTGAGTGATTACTTACACGGGCCAGAGGAGCATTGAGAAGAAAGCGCAAGGAAACTTCATACGTCATGATGTCACAAGACAAAGTCAATTCATTATCTGATAGGTATCGAAATAATCAAGGCAATCAGGCAGCGGTAATCAAACGGCGAGTATCGGTCCAGTTGTCCCACAAAAGCTCAACATCTCCGGTGTCCGTAACCTTTGGTTGTGGTCTTTTTATCGGTTTTTTCTGTCTTAATTTGCTGCCCTGCTTTGAAACCTGCCAGCAAGCTCTAAGCAGTCCGAGTGCAGGGAAAAATAGTAATAACGGTGGCGAGACCAGTGACAATTTAAATAGCAACAGTGACACATTAAACAACAGCAAAAATGGTAACAGTGGGAATGGCGATTCGGTTCCTGTTGACATTGGTGGTGGTCTATCTCCTTTTAACGGGAATGCGAAACAGCCTGGAGTTCTTTGTCCAGACATTTATCCTGTAGAGATATTTCCACCGAAAGCTCCAATCATTCCCGATATCTTCACAGTAGCTGTCGAAACTGTCTACATGAAGGTAATTTTTGATCATTCCATGTAGGGTTGTATTTTTTTTTACTGATAAGTGTGGCTGTTTACATGTGAACTCTACTTTATGGATTTTATTTGCATGGTTTTCGTTTTTATAGGAACAAAAGAGGCAAGTATGGAATTTACACGTTAACAGGTACGTATTTGTATTTTATATTGTATTCTTATATATAGATATTGATGTATGAAAATACTGCGATGCTCCAACTGCGTACTTACAGATTACTTCAATAGATGTATTGCCGTCCATAGTGCAAACGTAGTTTATGGTGCGTACGCATGAAATATGTGCATTTACTAAAATTTTATTGATTGATAGCGTCAACATCATATGTATCATACTTATAAGTACAACTAATCCATTTATACAAGCCTTACATGGAATAACGCCGTATCGCGTTATTACTTTAATTCCAAATTGCACCAATCGCAATAACCTCATTAAGACTTAGAAGTTGAAGATGCGTTACTCTCTTGGGTTCCTGATTCCTGATAATACAAATAAATAAATAATTATTAATCTTGTTATTTATTATTATTATTAAAATAATATTTTAGAAACATTGAACCATTTCCTTAAATGGCTAGCCAACCTTATGTATATTAGTCGTCATAATGAATGTCATCAGGTTAGGAATAATGGGCAAGAAAGCTATAGTATATCGATCATGTGTATGACCACGGTGCAAGAATTTTTCTTGTTCTTACAAAACAGTGGAAGATTGGAAACCAATTGATTTTTCACTGCTTCCTTTTCTTGAGTTGACAAATACTTATTCAGATTTCCTATTTTCATCATTCCTTTAATATAAATAATTTAGAGGCAGCGACAAATGTAAGATTTATATTTGTTATGACAATCTATTACAGTTATGAGTACGAACGACAGACGATTTTTAAGTGCGGTATTGCACTTCTTACAAAACGAATTGGTCAGTTAATTTGTCTAACTAATTAGTAAGTCGTAATCAACGTTCTTTGGTGGTGACATAATCAAAACGTTAGATTGGATGCATTTTTGCTCCAACTGTAAAATTCAAATTGGAATTTTGAATATGATGACCGATGATTGTTTGAATGCGTTCGTGTAGCAATTGTAAATTCGCGCTCCAAATATGTGTACTAAGGGACAGTAGCTGTATGATCAGGGTGACCATGTTTCCGGAGCCAAAGGGGGACAAATTACCATTTTCGGCTAAATTTTAGTGAAAAACACTAAATGAACAAAATTTCTGCCAAGTGAAAGGGGGACATTTTACAATTTTAGAGAATAGTATATGTTAGCTTGATTAGCTTACTTTTACAGACATTAGGAGACATTTTCAAGTGCCCATCCGATTTCGGAATTTCAACAGGCGTGTAGTGGGTCCATACACTAGTTTATCCCCAAAGGCTTTCGCCCCCAAAATTCATTGTTCAAGAGAAAAATGTTAATGAAACTTTCGAAAATGAAAAAATTATAATTTCTTATATGCAAAATTTGCTACCTTCATGTAAATGCAATATTCGAAAGTTTTTTTTTCTCGCTTTACATTTATTGTTTGGGCGAAAGCCGGTGGGATATTGAGAGACAAAATACCGCAATTCAATAGATAGTGCTTACGCAAAACAAAAATGAGTACTGCATGGATAACTTTTTAAATTATATTTAACAATGTTAGCATAATGAAGTACAGAACCTTAATATTTTATTTTATTCATACAGAGCCGAGAAAATTGTTGTTCACAAGTTGGATTTGCCAAATACAGGAAAGCGATATGAATGGTTTTATTCCAAGATAGTCCGTGACTTTCGATCAGGTAATTCAGATTTTTTCCTATTTTAATTTTTGCACGACAGTGTAACAACAAATGTAAACTTCCATTCAGAAGTAAAGTTTGATATGAATATTTACATATTTGATATTTAAACTTCTGCACTTGGGCCAACTTTAATTTGCTTGAATTATGTGTATATTCTAGTATTTTGTAGCATTTGATGTCAAAGATTGGAACTTTACATGGAATGCCTGTAAGATAGATGTTGGCGTACCTACTATTGTTTGTAGCTTGTAAACCAGATGCGCATATAATAAATGTGCTGTTTTCTGCTCAATGTGCCCAGGATACATTTGTGTTAATTTGGCCATAGTATGAAGTTCATAAACAAAGGGTCCACAGGATGCGCATGTTGATGCTGCTGATCCTTGATCAGAGATTATTCTGATTCTAAAATTTTGCTCACTAGGACTGGAGTTTCGTATCTCAAACGCTAAAGATACAACCGACTGCATCGTGGAACCTATAAGTAACGAGTTTGAGTTGACATCCCACAACCTAAAGAGATTTATGCTGGAGCACGCTAAGCTCTTGTTGAACTTTGACCCTTCTTTTGTAAATTATTGGGGAATGGTGAGGAATTATTCAGCTTTCACATAATATAAACCTACTGTTATTAAAGCCAAATTACTTTCGACTCCTTTTGATAAACTTGGTTGGGTACAACTGCAGAAGAACTAGCAGTCAGATAGCTTTGCATAATGAAACAGTACTCCCGGAATATAGAATGAAAGAATTTATCTCGGCTTTTGGCAATACAGAAGACTCAGCACTTTGATCCCATACTTAATTTGAAAGTATTTACTTACTTGGGAACTAATGCTTTAACAAATTCAATAAAAGTGATTAAGAGAATCCGATCAATCCAATAAAAACCAGCTCTGTACTGTACGTAGGCACACTGCATAGCAAATTATATATAGGCGAACGAACTGTTATCACTAAATTCGTGAAGAACAACAGCGATATCTATATGTATGTATATATATTCTCTAGGTTTCTATAGGTATGTAGATAACTCCTACCAACTTTTACACGATTTGAAAATCTACCGATACTTGCTGTCTCTTTTTTATTCACTCGAATAAAAGAGAGCGTCTCCTTAAGTTAAATTAAACGTAGAGTGCAAAAAGTTTAATTAAAGCAGAGCAAACTATTTCTAATGTTTCTTTTCTTGCTTGTTCATTTGCGATTACCATACGATGTGGGGGATGCGATCTTCAATCTGTTATACTACATACTGCTTGATTATATTCAGCGATCGATAAGAAATCTACAGTGTGACATCTGGCTTCACGAGAGTCTTGGAGAATTCGTCTCGGAGTTTGGTTTTGCAAATGATTCCAGTCTACCCATTTCAGTTGCAACGGTGAAATCTTAATACTTTTTTAAGTAATATAATTTTATATTGCTGTTAAAACGGTCATTTTTTTCGTGAAATATTTGCGCAGTATGACCGAGAGTCGAAACCGGATATAGTTGCCATTTCTAATATCTATGAAGACAATTCTCATACTTTCAACCCTTTTGCAAAAACACAAGGTCATCCCTTTTTCCTATTCTTCCACAAATCATTTTGCTAAATTGAGGTTCATCCTGCATGAAACTTTTAATTTCATACTTTTAGGTCATCCTGATGTGAGCGAGTGTTTGGATGCTACTCCATTGCTACTGAGAATCATTCTGGATGGTAAATATCTTTCCATTACTCTCTAGTGTATGTCGTCTACCAAAGAACAATAAATATCTCTGGTTATTGCAGAGGTCTGCTCCGAGGAATTAGCACGCAGTTGCTCTTCCTTTCTTACCTCTATTTGCTTTTAAAACAACGTACATGAAACAGTAATTACGAATGCGGAGTAGACACTTACATTTGGCTTTTATTGCCCATTTCACGTTAATATTTTAATATCCTGCCATTGTGTGTGTAGCTCCTTACCCGAAACTGAAATCTGGAAGAGAATTTACTGTGCTGGAATCAATCCGTAGGGCAGTAGCTGGTTTAGCTGGAATCTCATTGCTTCGCGTCACCGACCTTCAGGTTTGCAGTACTTTCCACCTTTACTGTAAACTACTAATACTGCATGAATTAGGTGAAATAATATCAAGAATGTGTTGGAGTGAGAGAAGAAAGCAAGAGTCAGGAAATTTTGCATGACAGATCAGATTAGTGATTCATTTTGAAAACACATTATGTATTACTTACAAGTAGAACCGATTTTATTATGACATCATAAGCGTTACAATGCAGAGTCAAAAGTAAAATAAATATCAACGGCCATAGTGGATGCCCCTGACACGGAAACGACAACTCCACTGCCCTCTCCTCTGTCCTAATCCTGCTTAGACGCACGCGGGTATCCTCTTTATCTTTTTGTTTAATTGCAGTTGCATTCGGTCCGTGGGTGCGACTATTGTGCGATTGCATGAAGCGTTTCGTTTTATAAGGAAAATTTAGTTTTTGGCAGCCTTTTACTGTACAGAAGAATTTTTCAACTCCTTCTACGATTTCTGATTTGAAATCCGTAAAGGGGTTACTATGTTTATTGGCCATATAAAATTTACTAACAAAATTTTTATCCGCCTCGCCTTCAAATTCACGGTTATCATACTGTATGTCGGAATACTGAAACGTATACAAATCAAACAGAACGCGCAATTCATATTGCACGGCCATTCTTTTTGTTTTGGGGCAACGTGAACTTGTTAGACATGATACATTGCAAAGTGTAAGACTTTGCGCCATTCTGTCAAGCAATAAAACATGTCGGTTACCTGCTACAAAGGAATGCGTCGTCATTTGCAGAAGGTTTTTTTTTTGTAAGAAATAGCAGTTTTTAAAATATGTATGCTTGTTCGTCCCCTACAGTTGACGGAATGGCCAGGCGGTACTTCTGCTTTTTGGTTTTCTCTAAGACAAATCGTGAACTTCCAAGGTGAGTTATAGGGAAAAGTTTATATCAAAAAAATATAAATAATATACATGGATGCTTGACTTATGTATAATTGTATGTATGTACATACTTATTTAGCAAATATAATTAATAAATGACTTTCTTTACCCTTCCAAGAGCTTTCGCGGAATAACAACACGTCACATTCAACCATTGTTTTCCCGGTTTGTGCTTAATAATTTATTTATGTATTTATTCGTTGTAGGAGGTACCTTCAAACAACACACGGTCACATAGGTTTAACATTTAATTGAGTTATGATGTAGTACAATGTGAGATCATTACATTCAAACAAATTTGTTTTCTACGTAGAAAGTGTAGTCGGCTGGTAAAGTTAACAAGGGAATACTATTTAGTTTCTGAAGTGTTTTTTGGCAAAACTTTGAATATCAACGATATGTTCTTCAATTTCAAACACAGGAATCGCACTGAATTTGAAAATGGTGGATTCGTACAATTCTTCCTCTTTGATCCCAGCGTGCGACAATTCATATTTTTGATTTATGATTATGACCTCATCTGTCAACCTCTCGCCTGTGACAAAGTTGGTTAAGCCGGTTGTCCCATCCTTTGTTGCTAGAATACAGATACTCCATATACTACATGTATACATTTGTAGTTACTACAAATACATATCCTTAGTATATGGAATACCACCTAATTGATTAATTTGCTCGCGTCATTCAACCATCTCCTTATTAACTTCGGGTAACTTTTTCATTATTCACATATCGAATAATGTAACCATTTAGGGGGAGATTGGTATCGTCCGTAAACAACTCTGTGGTAGTTTTCTGGGTGGTGGTATTACATATATACTGATTTGGTATACCTACCCTAGAATCGGTGGTCGCTCCGTCACATAGCACATTTATGTTTTTATCGAAAATTACACAATTGTTGAACTTTCCAGAATCCTGTTTAGAGAATTCTCCAAATCTGAAATTCTCTTCATCCTTCTTAAGATTTGCCTCCACCTTCTCAAACACTTTCATTTTCTGAGCATCTTTCAAATCAGCTTTTGCAAGCATTTTCCAAATGATGTCCCAAATTTGAATTGATGAATCCACATGCCTGCAAGCAGGAAGGTGTTCACGTTCTAACTTAGAACGTGAACACTTAATTGCACGTGTATACTCAAAATTCGTTTCCGTGTAAAATGTTTGAATGTATCTCTTCTGGGCGTCTCAACCAAGGTTTTCTATTCTGATGTTATAATCATTAACTTTTTTCTGGCTCAAGTTGGCTGATGCTTATCGTATTTTAAGGGACGTCATTTCTCGGCATGATGTGACACTGCGAGTTGATCTTTCACCCAACGAGCATATGGTGAGGCAATTTGCTATTCAATATTCTCGTGTTACTTACGGCTGTTGTTTCTGGTTTTCAATTAAATTTTCTATTCTCCTAAGCTTGTTGGTATACAACGAGGCTCTCTGATTACAATTCCGCGGGCCCTGCATCCAATATACATGAGAAACATACATTCCAAATCTTTGTCTGTCATTAAAGCAACGTACACATCAGGTAAACCACCAGACTTACTTATTCTGAGTTGGGAGAGTGTGGCGGAGTCATCTGAGAACTTTCCTCGGGTGGCAGCCTTATTCTATTCAGGATATCTAGAAATTTAATACCGACTTATATTTTCGTTGGCAATAAATTACAGGGGCAGTCGCCGGTCTCGGTCTCGCCATGGCTGTGCTGGGTTTAGCTATCGGTTTGCTACTTGGATTTGTACTTTGGAATGGGTCCACACGAATGAGATACTGGCGATCGCCATGGTCCAACAGTCCAATACCTTACGGATTAGAAACCTAATAAGATTAATGGTTTGTCGTCGTGGCAAGTTGATTTTCACTGAGAAAGCTAAAGTTATTCTAGAAGTGTGCTAGGAGAGAGCATATTCACTAGCGTCAACAATAAATTAAACATTCAAAGGATTTTGGACATGCTGCATTGAAATACAAATTAATAATGTCAAAACAATCGCTAATTCAACAATCAATCTTCCTCCTTATCCTTATTCCTCATTAGAATAATACTCATGCGTCTGTATGATTTGAGGCTCAAGCTGTTTTACAGTTCATGCATTTCTTATATCCATTGTTAGTATAGTAATTGATTGGAATACATGAATTTCAGGTGTTGCCACAAATTCCCTCTTTGTTGTTATGATGTGAATATATTGGTGCGAGTGCATGTACTTACTTATGATGGAATTCATTCTAATACCAGCGCTTTTTCTACATGAATATTGTTGATAGTTATAAGTAATTATTTTAATACATTCACTTCAGTCATTCGTAGTGAGGTTTTACAGTGTAATCACAAGATTTTAATACATACATAACATACATAACACATAGTCTGATAATAATTAGCAACCGAACTCGAATGACGACTACACTATAATACTGGAGTTAAGGTTTAGAAGTTGAGGTTGTATTAAAGAATTGAAGCAGTCAGTAAAGGATCTTATTGGGTTTAGGTAGTTTATGAGAAGTAATTGAAAAGTTGAATGAATGATGTTAGAGCAATGCAGTTTCTAAATACTAACATAAGTAGTTTATAGCAATTTACTTTAAGAGTGCCATACATAGAAGTAGTACGCACTCAAGTGTTGTTTAGACTGCAAATAGTCGGTTGGTAAGTGCATAACAAATAGCAACAACTAACAACTGGAGATAGATTGAAAGAACGACTACTAATAAATACTGCCACCAAAAGGTGAATTTCAGAATTTCTTTTCTATTACATACAATTACTATATATATGTACTTAAAAATACATACATACAAACCTATGAACTCATCATTGTAAATTACACAGTAAAATGTCGAAATGATGATTCCATGTACCGACGAAGTAATGAATCTAAATAAATCTTTTCCATAGTGTAAAAAAGTTTTATTTATTCTAATAATAAATGGGTTATCATTCATGTGGAAGAAAAAAGAGTACACCAACAAGCACACATAAATTTCATCTCTAAGAAGTCAATATATAGGGTTAGTAATTAACGTACCCTATAGTTTGGCAAAAAGGATACCTCTGTATAGAATAGTGAAACCAGCCAATACTGATTGTGTTTGTGCCGATTGGTTTTCATGAATCCTGGCCTATAATATGGGGATACCTAACCTAAAGAATACACCTATACAAAGAAGCCGGCACAACAAATATAACAAATCGTTGCGCAGATTTATTTATTTAATGGAAGAAAAAAAATAAAAAATAAAATACTATAATACAATAGTCAGCTATTGTTAGTTAGGCCTTTTGGGCAAGAGTAGATCTTCGGCGTTTGCGTTTCTGACTGCTTGCTACAGTTTTTGCTCCCAGTGTAGTTTAGAACACTTTTCCCTTATTATGCTTACAAATTATTATAAGTCTTTTGAAAGAATGCTAGTGCAAGTACAGTTTTTCCAAGCATTCTCTGTGGGAGTCATAACTTTCCATTGTCATTACTTGTACTGGATTCCAGCTATTTTTATTAAGTCTGTATGCCACAAAGTACATACCACCGCTATGGTCTACTTACTGAATATTAATAAAATTTTAACTCTACTTTGTGTGTATTGCGACTACTTCACAGATCCTATCCATTACCATCAATTAATCACTACATTTTATTCATATTTCTTTCACATCATAGGCCAGGTTTCATGAAAACCAATCGGCACATTAAGTATACTTACATGTATTGGCTGGTTTTTGTATTCTTAGGTATGCTTTTTGACAAAATGGCACTTTAATAATATCTCGTAAAGTAAATGAATTCATCCGTGTATGTAGGTATGCATAAGTAATAACGTTTATTCAAAATCCAGAATCTCTAAAACATATCCAATCAACATCACCTGCCACTTTTAACCCGCAATTTTCTTGAAAAGTCTTTGATGGTTCATTTCGAGTTTCAACGGTTAAGCAAGGAATGAACCCTTTTATGGCTGAATCTTTCATCGCAAACTGCAAGCAAATTTTCGCATACCCCTTTTTTCGGTGTTCCTTCAAAGTGTAAAGCATGCTCAATAGTCCGCTGCCAATCGTTGCAATTCCACAAATTGGATACCCATTTATGTATACACCAGCAGAAGGATTTCTATCAATAATCTTTCTTATTGCAAATTCAGAACCCCTTGATGAATATTTCCACGTATCCACAAGGAATTGTAAGCCAAGCTTTGGGTCTAAACACGTTATTTGTATACTTGGGTCGTCACTGTCGCTTTGGTAAGGAGAACAATCAACTCAAATTCATTGTCATCAAAATTACATAAACGAAAGGTACACAATGGTAGAAATGTACTTACCCGGTTTTCAATCGCAAACTGTTTTCTATGCTCATGTAGTAAAGTAGACAGGGATGAACATTTGTGATATTTCCTTTTATATTGTAACTGATCTCCAGGATCATTGCCGAAATTCTCCTCTCAAGTGCTACAAATACGTAACGACTGTCCCAGTCAACAAGATTTGATGTCGCGAACGCTGTCTGGATACCTTCCTCTATAGGACCTTTTGGAGCCGAGATACTGATATCTAATCCGTGGTCCTAAAATAAAACAAACAATTATTGCTACAAGCAGAAAATTTTTCTTAATGAATACGTAGTTATAAATAAGTAGAGCTAGGATAAGCATGCACCAAAAATCGTAAATTGCCATCCTATGCACTAAAACTACTTGTAGGCTTAAATGCAAATGGCAAATATGCACCAAAGTGAGAAGAGCCACAAAACATTTTTTTATGGTTCGTGTCCAATAAGACCCACAAGTTACACGCTCAATTTATTGTTGCATTTTTTCCTAGTTCTGGTTATAAGACTATAATATTTGTGTATGACTTCTCTGTAAAATGTTGCCACTATCCATGTATTTTTATTAACTTCAGGGTGCAGAGTGTAGAATGCCATTTCAGCAGAAAATGCTGATCTTGATCGTATCATATTGAGTATCTGCAAAGAAAAAAAATGAAAAATAATAATTTGAAGTTGCACTGTTCTTTCAACTAGGTTCTACCCATTTCCATACTCTTCAATCAATTTATTATTATTCAAAAACTGGGTATTTACGTTAGATGAAAACGGCAATCTATCAAACAAAATCGGTATTAATGTAGTTGGATTTTCTAAGGGTACAAATGGAGTACAATCGCTCGTTTTTTTAAAATCTGTCATATTTACTGTTTACTACCACTATCTGATTTTGTCGCTAAAAACCTAATGAACTGTTCCACTCAACTTCCGATATATTCTGACAGACAAAGTGAGTGTGACATAAATAGAAAGTGAATAGTTTGTATGAAACAGTGACGTCGGTCGCGTTGTTTCACGGCTGCATATTGAGCAAGTGTTTGGTAGAGAGCAGGGCCATAACCACCTGGGGGACATCGTCCCCCCATTTGCCCCCCAGAAATTCTCAAAATAGTAGCAATTTGTCAAAAATCGCCACTCCTGTCCCCCCTGTATCCATGCTGTGGTTACGCCACTGGTAGAGGGCAGGCTTGTAGCATTATTGCCATAAACCAGGCGCCGATCTTATTTAAATATGTTGAAGTAGAACCCTTTAGCCCCGCTCTCCCTATCTTACCAGTGCTATATTTCTGTCGAGGGGGTTTGAACCCCTACCCCCTGGATCCACGCCTGGTATAAACAATCTACAATAAGTATAGTGTACCGCAAATAAAAACTAAATGTGTAATAATCAAAATTCAGATAATTTTATAGTTTTTGTTGTAGGAAATGAATATTTTATGCAATCAAGAAAATAGAAGCATGCAAAACGCTAAATTTGCTTTTCCAGAAGATGAAATTATAGAAATGATATTGAGAATTTATTTACTGAGAGCTGGCGTATTGAATGAGAGAATTGAGAAAAGTACATAGTGAAATAGTGAAATGAATGAAATGGCATATTAATGTTATTAATGTCTCACTAATACGAGAAAAAAGTAGTGAAATAGTGAAATGAATGAAAATGACATATTAAAATATGAAAAGCGTCCACCCTTAAAGTTACATCATCTTTATTTTATACCGAACATGAAACCAGATGACGACTCACCCACTCACCTAATTACGTTTGGGGTTGTGTGGCTTAAGTTGCACCACATACTTACTACCACATCAAAGCTTGACATTAGTTATTAAATTCGTGGAGTAATCCCTTCCGTAGCGCAATCATTGATAAAAAATAATCTAAAAGACATTTCAACATCTGTCATACAGTTTGTATGAAAATTGAAAACCATAATAATTGGTAGACTGCCGAATGATACAGGGGATTAAGGTCGTATTTAAAGGTGCACTAGGGAATACTCTCCACCAAAATTGTTCTATTTTTTAATAATTTCATGTGTCCAGGAAGACGTCAATAAAGGTTGTGGACGAAAGCTCGGCAATCAAAATAAAAATGACCTGGAGCTTCTTTATGAGTAAGATATGCTGTGCCCCCACCAAATATCCATTCATTCTAGATACGCCACTGCAGGGGATTACCTAAAACACTTGTTTTAAATCAACTTGCCAGCTACTCAGTAATAAATACACGGCTAATGATGTTACGCAAGAACACTATGTATTCACCTTCTAATAGCGGTCGTGTGTATATACTAATTTGTATTGTCGTCATTGTCGTGTATCCATTATCTTAAATGAATGTCCTTTTATTTATACTGAACGAATGCCACAGTGATTTTAGAATAACTTGTAATTCTGTAAAAGTTTCGGTTTATTGTCTGTGATAATCTCTCTTTTGTCCCTGCTCAATTATTATGTGATTTGAAGGCAGAAACAATGATTCTTAATTATTTAATTACATTTACATATTATGGTAAATACAGATACCTAATACTATCATTCCTCAAAGTTCAATTTATTCATGGAGCATAAATTCAAATTAAACCTCAAAACACATTATTTCATTGCGTAGAATGCACATAAGCGTTATGAGAAAGAATACAAATTAGGATCACAATTCCTTTAACAAATGCAACTCTGAAGACTGCAGAGCAAAGTAGGTTTAGGTCTACGAATCAATGGATTACTTGTTGCTCACTACAAATTACCATACTAAATGGCAAGTACAATCAACTAGAAATCGAGTAAATTTAATTAGAATTCAGATTCTTTGAACGCAATATCAGTAACATCACCTGCCACTTTTAACCCACATTTTTCTTGATAAGTCTTTGATGGGTCGTTTCGAGTTTCAACCGTAAGGCAAGGAATGAATCCTTTTGTGGCTAAATTTTTCATCGCAAAATGCAAACAAACTTTCGCATACCCCCTTTTCCGGTGTTCCTTCAAAGTGTAAAGCATGCTGATAAGTCCGTTTCCAAGTGTTGCGACACCACATATTGGGTATCCATTTAAGTAAACACCAGCAGATGGATTTCTGTGGATAATTTTCTGTATTTCGACATCGGAACCCTGCTTTGCATATTTCCATGTATCAAGAAGGAACTGTAAACCATGGTAGTGGTCCAAATTTGTTACATGTACACTTGTGTCGTGCCTGATATAGAAAACAATCTTATGTATATTGTTTGCATGTGAATAATGCATATAATATATAATGTAATAGGGGGGCTTATGTAAAGCTTTACCTTGTGTTCAGTAGCAGACCATCTTCAATATTCATGTAGTAAAGTAGACAGGGATGAATATTCGTAATATTTCCTTTTATATTGTAACTGATATCTAGAATCATTGCCGAAATCCTCCTCTCGAGAGCATTAAAATAATAAGATTTGTCCCAATCAATAAGATTTGATGAAACGAAAGCTGCCTGTACACTTTCCTGTATGGGACCCTTCGGGGCAGAGATACTGATATCTAATCCATGGTCCTAAAATAAATCGTTAGTTTCGTCAGCTCCACCGACAAAATTTTCACTGCAAATGGATTAATTATATAGCGTTGCGCGGTACTTCTCTGTAAAATGTTGCCACTATCCATGTATTTTGATTCACTTCAGGGTGCAGAGTATAGAATGCCATTTCTGCAGAAAATGTTGCTCTTGAGTGTATCATGTTCAGTATCTGTATAAATAAATCAAAACATCAGCATTTTTTGGATCAATAGTAATAGAATTGTTTGTGAAAAGTGATAATGTCCACAGCTCCAAAATTTGAACACTGCACTTGCAGATATTTTAATTTATTATGAATTCATTATAACTGGAAATTTACATGAGGTGCAAACGGAGACCTTTCAAGTAGGATCGGTATTAGCACATATGGATTTTCTATGTGCACAAATGGAGTGCAATCGTTCAGTTTTTTAAAATTTGTCATACTTGGTGAGTACTGTTAGCTGTTCACATACTATTTTAGTTTTGTTGGTATTCCAAAAGTATTGATTCAATGTTGAAGTGCACTTGGAGACGGTTTAGTGCGCTTGAAAAAAAACAGTGCGAAAACTAAGTTATAAGATTGACCACTCTATGCAGTGTACAAAGCCTAGAGATGCACTGAAAATCAGAGAAGTTCTGCAGAATTGTATTATTTATAAGCATTTATTTCATATGGGGCGTGTACACAATATCATTATAAACCAGCGGCGGGGTAGTTCGGTGACGCCCATAAGGCTTTTGAGGCTGAACCCCCCCTCCCAGGAGCTCCAAATTTACAGATAAGTGAGTCTTAAGGATATTATTCTAGTATTTTGTGAAGTTTAGCCTAAGATGGGGTTAATAAATGTAAAGTGTACACTTACGACAGTTTCTGTCGTAAGCCCAAAAGGGCTTTGCCATTGAACAGGGGTCGTTGGTCGGTTAGGAAATCCTTAATACTCAGTTTTACTATATCTAATGTGAATTTGGAGCTCCTGGGGGGGGGGCTCCAGCCTCAAAAGCCTTATGGGCACCACCGCGCTACCCCCACCGCTGGTTTATCACGCTCTATCACTGATGCTTAGCAGAGAGCGGATATGCAGGTAAAAGCATGGTTTCGCTTCGGTGTCATCAGTAATGGCGCTTAAATTTTGATAGTGCATATTTGTGAATATTTTGGTCTTAGTAGTCTTTAGAGCATATTGCATATGCAATGCACACGCAATTTTTACTATTTGGTTCGTGCATATTTTACTTTTAATTTAAAGATTTTGCATGGTTTGTGGTGTTTGAGTGCATGGTGTTAACGTTAGCACATTCTGTGGTGTAACTATCGTGGGGGATGTGAATATGGATGCGACAACAGTAAATGCGAGGAGCTACATTTAATACACTAAAAGGATCGGATGGGGTATCTAAAAAATCCCGGGGTGATTGTGATTGCGCCAAAGCTCGTGAACACATACGATGATATGAGATTGAAAACGTGAATATGAGACTGAAGAAAATTATTTTCCTAGCACACTAGGCAGTATCATGTAACGATGAGATTTGGAGCTCAATGTCCATCTGATGTAAGCGTATGGGGGGGGGGGGGTGGGGGGGGGGGGGGAAATCAAAGACATTGGGGGTATCAGCTAATCGGATTCCAATTTGGAATGCCATCCAGGATTTGGAATCTCCAAATCCCATTGTTTTTGGTTAATCTCCGGATAAAAGTTAATTTTAGGGAGAGGTTGATCTTGATGAAATTTTGTAGATTTGTTAAGTGCCGGTGGCCTTGTAGCCTCAGATTTATACTACATACATATATATGTTGCATTAACACAGAGGTTTCGGCAAAAATTCGGAAAAAATCAGAAACAAATATCAGAAAGAATACGTTTTAACGATATTTAGGCTAAAATTAGCAAAATATGAGGGTGTCCTTAATAAGATTTTCACTAATATTTAATGTATATGGGGGGGGGGGGGTTGAAGCCCATAAAGCCCCATACGCCACCCAGATGCCCAGAAACCAGTTATTAGTTTATCCATTGATACCCAATATGTTTGATTTGAATAAATACATCCTAAAAAGGACCTCACAAAAGAGCTTACGCGAAGACAAGCTGCTCATAGCACTTGCATAATGCAGCCTACTGGCATTACAGTACTGTAATACCAAGGTGTACATTACGTTGCGTCACGAATGTAGATTACATAACATACGTCTTGGTATAATACATACGAGTTTAAATAGTTATTGAAGTTTAGAGGTATGCATTTATAGTCAGTGACTATTAGTCACTATAATATAGTGTATAAAATCCAGTCCAAAAAGTCAATTTTGGAACTTTTATTCCGAAATGGAGAGGCTGTGGCAATTAATTGATCTAATAAATAGATGTCATTGTTAAAAATCCATGGCAAATGTAATGTTCATGCAGACTTCGAACCTCCTATTTTAATTGCCCGCATGTTCGATTTCTGCAGCCCCACCAAGGCAGTGGCAGTACGCAAAATCAGAACTGTGCAAAAGACTGAATATAAAGAAATAGTACTTTTTGATAGAATAAGTGCTTTGCCTTTGAAAATTGAAACCCACAATTTCTTACTTTGATAGGGGAGTTCATAGTAACTAACTGCACCTTATATTCGACGCTTGTCCCCGTGAAACTGCTGCAACTGTGCCCCAAAATAACATAATACTTTTCTTGGGCTCTAACGGCAAGCTTGTATTAGCTGCTGCTTGGACTAAATCTAGCCGTGTTTAATATTTAGAGTGTAACAGTGTAAATAAATGAAATGAATAGGTAGAAACAATTCATGTGTGATAAGGTAAGGTAATAAGGAATTTATTGACTGAAACATTCTTTCAAAGTCAATGTTATAGTTTTAGAATAACATGTGTAAATGGCGTTACTAAAACAGTTTGTTAACCTTAAAATTGTTAGTTTGTTTTACGTAATGGTTCGTCTGTGAACTAAACATTGGAATACATTGAAAAACTTTTTTGGAACACATACGCAATCTATTTCATGCATGAAACACATTATAGGTATACAAGTTTGCTGATAACGGTTGATTACATAATACACTCTATCGAGGAACAATTAAATGGAGTTCACAAATATTTTATTTAAAAAAAATTCCTTGAGATGATTATTTGTGGTAGTTAAATAAAAAATTGCAATAATTTACACTTACAATCAATTTTAAATTAGTTCTGCAAATGAGGTAGAAATTAACTTCACACTATTAATGAGCATCTAAGTTATGATAATAGTACGCCATTTAGGACCACGTTTGGGAGGTTGCCTTTTGAATCTACGCTAAAAAGGCAATACATACCTTATAAAACCATATCACTTTAAATTAAATATACAATATGTGTCTGTGATCTATCTAGCTATCAAATGAAAGGAATGTTATTTCCTCACTAAATCATAACTGTTTAAATTGATTGGTAAAGGTAAAACAATCGTTTTTAATTTATTTGTACAACAATGTACGGTCACTTTAATTAAAAATTTACTAAGTAATTACATTAGCTAGCGTTCTAATAAACAATCTGCGACAAACATTTTTACACATTAAATTAACTAGAACAATCCATTCTACAATCACACTTTAAGATAATTAAACCAATCGTAATGCAATCACAGACACAATTAAATTACAAGGGGCTAAGGGAAACACAGTGGAATTGTAATAGAGTACAAAGAGGTATCGTGAACGAATCAAATCCATCTTGAATAAGAACTGGCAAAGACTATTAATATTATGTTAGCAGAAATAAAAACTATCTACAAATTGAAGTTACTGGTATCATTTATTATTCACTTCATCTGCCAAAAACTCTTCGACTTCATCTGCCCAGGATGCATTAGGTGAGCCAGGTTCCAATTTCACCTGTAACTTGCGGTTCTTTATGAATACATTTTCGAATTTCATCGTTGCCCTCAAATTTGCCTTTTCCTCAGGTTCAGAATTTTCTAAAGTTTCTAGTTTGAGATTGCTAACGGGTTCAATTTTTATGTCCAAACTTTTAAAATCTGGTTTCTCATCGACGTCTTCATCATTCTCTTCATCATCGGGGAACGATCCTCCACGAGACACTGATTTAATGTCTTCCTTAGATGAGCTTGAAACTATACCCAAACCAGCGCCAAATGCAGCTGCAACGGAAGATGAAGTTGATGAAGAATCCATAGAACAAAATGAGTCATTACGCCTAAGCTGCTCCAGTGCAACGCCATCACCTAATTCTTCCAGTGGAACACTGCTCCAACAGTGTAGGTTTAAACGCCACTGACGTATTAGTCCGTCCCAGGCACGCCGGCTGTACTTTCGATGCATATTTGGTGTTTTTGGGTGAAACTTTTCGCGAGAAGCTCTGTGACAAAATTATAGTATAAAATGTAATTCAAATTTTCCCATATTTCAACATTGTTTTTATACTCCAAAACAGATATTTAGAAGTTTATCTCAGCCTACCCTGAACAACGGCATTTAATAGAAAGAATGAAAAATTGACAATTTTTATTGAGGACCGCAAAGCAAGTGAAAAATTAATTTATGGCAGAACTGCAATACAAGTATTTTAAATCCTTGTCAGAATTCAATTTCGATATCTCTATGTAAGATTCAACCCAAATCATTTAGCATTAGTATCTAGTAAACGATTTCAAAGTCTGCAGTCTACAGAGTGCAAAAGTTGTAGAAATGTTTTTATACCTTGACATTGACAGTACGACCATTTAGCAGTGCTTGTCTGCTTATTTTGCGAAATAAACTAGTTATTGCAGGGCAACGGTAATGGAGTATGAAAATTTGTGGACCACCACACGTATTTACACTTTGCATACTATACTGAAACTTTTTTTAGTAATAAAACTTGTTATGTGCATACAAGTGTATACTGCATAAACATTTTTGGGCAATTGCATTGCCATGTGCAACTCACGCAAAAATGTGCAGAATATTTTTTTAACAAAAATTATGTGAAATCGCAGAAGTTGCACATGTTTGCTGTCCTTCCAGAAAAAACTTAACACTGTGATTCACTTCATATAAGTATACACAAAATGAGCATGCATTATTATTATTAATATAGTAGAATCAGCATTGCGCTATTGCACTTTATGCATATGTTTGCAGCAAACCCTTTCAAACAATTAGCTGCTGCACCATATAATACCGGAAACGGGCGGGTTTAGTGAAAAAGTAAGTTTTAAATACATAATAATTGTGAATGTGAATACATGCATATAAATGCGAAACAATGTTTACTTTGGCACAGCTTCTAGGTAGTTATAATACTCTGTAGTATTTTTTCCATATTCAATCTGTTTTTCTCTACGAGTCAGTATTACAGGGTCCGTTTCTTTTTCTTTATGCAGAATATACTTTTTCTGTTTTAAAGATGATACATGGTTACGTTTCACAGAGTTTCCCACGCTGTAATGCTCCCTACTTGTAGTGTCAGCACTATCATCTTCAAAAGTTGGCTCATCATCAGAGTAATCGTTCTCAGCTTTCAATGATGCAGTTTCAGATTTGACCTCAATACTAATGTTGTCATCATCCATTCTGCTTTTCTTCGCTTGACCCCTTTCATCTTCATCACTCGGGTTCGCTGGAACTTTTAATGGATTGGATACAGGCGCCATTTCAGTGCTCACGGATGACGCACAAGACTTCGAATTTGGAAATTGGGACAATTTTAACGTTGGGCGTCAGCAGTCAAGACCAGGAGACTTAGCTAAATTAAAGAAAACATCTCTTTTTAAATACGTTCTGCTTTTTGTACCTAGAGTGAGATGTATTAGGTACTTTAACCATAATCCGGCAAAATATCAAATCTCTCGATGCGGCGTTTCTCTCTCTAAACTGTACCGACAAAGTGTACATGACATTATGTACGCTGTCTTTAATAGGTTAATTTAAAATGCTTTAAATGCTTCCTTGTGCAGTTCTGCCAACATGTACATGCAACTGAAAAACCATTATATCATATCAAATCAAATGCCTGCCTCTCAAACAAAGACATTACTGTTAGTAGACACACAAAACCTGAGTGAGTACTGCACAATGTACAAATTAAATTAATCCAACCCACATACCCACACAAACATGTATTGGCATTGTAACAACAAAGCGAGAAGGGCGGAGGTTAGGGTTAGGTGCGAACGCAATGTGTAATAATAATAATAATTGATTTTTACATGTATGTGGTACTAACTACTAAATTGTAGGCGAACAAATGGATTGTCGGCTAAAACTGTAAAGAGGGATTGATTATTGCAATTGCAACTTGCAATTTGCAAGCTAGGTTCAACAACCACAACCAACTACGATATTGCAACAGGTCTGGAGAATGTACAAGGAAAAGTTTAAAACAATCAAATCTTTCATTAATGTTTTAGTGACTCAACAAAAAATTTGTAATCGAAATAAAATAAAATGTTGCAGAAAATCCCTCGTTCATAAAACCAACGGCCAACACGAATAAAAGAAGGAAAAACAATAATAATACCTATTTGTATTGACGTATGAATGTGGTCAGTCGCGTAATCCGATTTCAACTGTTCATATCCTACACCTTATAACGTATGACTTGGCGATGAACGACCAGCTACCGATTTTTTACGAGTTTAAAACTAAAACAATAAAGAACTTATTTTCTCACTTTACTCAACAGAATAAAATTATTAGTATTGTGAGTATTGTGAATTTCTAATTGAAAAGATTTTTTTCAGTGTATCACCAAACACAAAGTTAGAAAATCACTAAATTTCAGGACAAAATATCAGAGCAAGCTGCCAGTCGGTGGTATGGCCTGAGAAAGGTTTGCTGTTCCCCGCCGACTACCATATTATAGAACAATGAAACAATGGGCAAGCTGCTCGGAATATTATCCAATCTCTAACACGTTTTTTCCTGAAGAGTTCTCCGCGGAAATTGTATCTAGGCGATAGCCCTTTCAATTTAGAACATTTCAAAAAAAATTGAACGTGCGAAGTGCTGCGCTTAAAAAGTTATCTAAGGTTAAAGTTTGCGCGGGAACTACATGGTGACACACAAAAAGTATTTGTTTACATTTTTGCAAACACTTGTGAACTTGAAGTGAACACAAAGGTTTCTTAATCGGCTGTTTCCAAAAATAACACTTGCTTTTCTCCAATGTAGACCCTTAAGTGACCGTTCGAATTTTATCGTTCGTTTAAGTTATCGTTCGAATTTCTACAAATTCGAACGATACTGTGTAATGGCATGGTTAATTTACGATTTTATTCCTTAATAATGTAGAAAAATTTAAGCACAATATAAATTCTCTTATTTCACTTCGGTTAGATTATTACCTTGAAATAGTTGTTCGTCCTTTATAATTTACGTGTCAATAGGGAACTTCGACTCGCTGGCGTATTCGCGTATTCTTTACGCCAGCGTAAGTGTGTAACGAATACGCGCTGCGTATCCCGAAAATCATGGCGCGAATTCAATCTACCAATAAGGGATTTTACATTTCATACTTACACTTTTACAAAGCTACGCGACTCTGGAGCATGTTTTTCGCTTCCCTTTACGCAGCGTAACTTCAGTCACTACCTTCGGGATTCTGACTTTTAATTATTTTCATCGTTCTTGCATGTATTTTCGAATTGAATCATTTTATAACAAGTCAGGCACGATCATGCACAACGAGGTAGCCACTATTACACCCAAATTCAAATTTAAATAATAATATTCTAAAAATATTTCTTGACAGCTGATGTCAATTTAAAAATCACTCCAAATGTAACGCTTAACTTACACCATAATTACTAAAAGGCCATTCACGTTTGCTGTTGGTGTATTCTTACGCATTTACGCTG
>JABASC010000649.1:0-34602 GCA_019776185.1 Plutomurus gul | reverse complement strand
TGTAGACGTGATCCCCAGAACCAATTCGGCTAATATGCTTCAGAGATTTCATGAGTCACCCGAAGCAACTTCTTGTGCTAAGTAAGGTTATTGTAGCAAATGATTATATATGTATAATAGTACCTATCATATTCCTAGAGTTACAGATAAAAAGCACTTGTCGTAGTAAATGCACTTTAACATATCTCGTATATCAAAATGCGTACAAATTCAACAAACTGATGCTGGTTAAATTGTGCAGAATAATGCTGTGGCAATTCAGTAAATTTAAATCAAGGTAATTTTTATTCAATATGTTTTTACAGTGTGATTTGATATGTGGAATTACGTCAACATTATCAGATACGTAAATGAATTCATAAGGATATTATAAAAGGAGATTGTAAATGTTGTACTAATTTAATTGTTATCAATAATCCTCTTTTCCTTGCGCATTACTTTGTCCCAAAAAGTATTTCTTTGAGATTTAAAAATTACGCGAGTTTTTTGGGTAAGCGGTTAAAAATTGTAGGTGTAATAATGGAACGCATATTTTGAGCAAACGGTTGAGGATTTTCTAAACTTTCTTTAGTTTTTAGAACGCAGGCAGCGCCTGTCTCATCCACATCTTAACTTGCATATTCGCACCAGGTCCACGGCTACAAATGCGTAGCGGATGCCTTCTGATAACTTTGACTTTCAATGACTTTGAATTTATTAACATGGAATTTGAAAAATTTAAGGGTCGCACATTTAGTGTGTAACGCAGATACTAACCCCCCCTTCTGTGACCAATGTCACGATTGTCTCGGAGCCGTATAGAGTACGCATTCACAAATTACCATTTTATAAATTACGGATGTTGTTTCTACTGATTTGTTCCTTTTTGTTGTCTGAGTTTTAACTCTTCCAATCCTATCCACTATTTTGAGGAACAACCCCTCATATTCTTTGTTCTGCCATTCCAAAAATTTTAAATTTGCTCAAACACTCAAACGTTATCAGTGTCGTAAAGAGAAAATTATACATGAAGAAACAAGTTGTAGTGATCGAATCTGAAAAGTTAGCAATCAATTATTGAGCGTTTAACATGAATTCATACACATGCGCACACAATTTTTAAGTAATACATTATTCCATGTGCAGTATTCAGACTATGTGTCAACCACGAAGTTTCATGAACTACAATTTCACTGCATAAAAGTTTTGAATACATAACTCTTGTAGTAATGGCGCTTATTGTTGACGGGGATGAGATATCATTCCTAGACCGAACTCGTCGTCCATGTTACAGAAATTTGATGCGACACCAAGTGCAAAATGCTCAAAGTAAACTCTATTTTAGTCTCTGATAAGTAATTTATACTTTAAACCGTTTTAAACTGCTTACTCACACGAATGGCTTCATAAATTATTGACAATCTCTTAATTTTGAGTGTTCGTGAATATACGATGAATGACAAAATTAAATAAGTACCGATTTCATGACACTTTTGCTCTGTATTGTTGTCCGGTTTATCAGTCATGGAGAAATTGTACTGAGAACACTGTGTTAACACGTTAACAGACTGATTGTAAACCTATGACAAAAGTAAGCACATATCCGAAGTATTAAAACGCACAATATGAAACCATAGCAGGTACAACGGCAATCATTAATCCTTTTTACGAATCCTCAATTTAAAAAACACAAACTACTTTTGATTTTGATGACACAGATTTTTATCATTGTTTTAACATTTATTACTAGCGTTTAAAAAATGTCCAAAATGTTTGTTAATTCAGTATTGACAACGTGGCAATGCATTCAATAATTCCGTAAAAACACTTTATGTATTTATTAATATTATGCAAATGTATTGATTTGAACCCTTTTTCACATGCTGCGTACCAACATTGGTTTGAATGTGCGTTGTTCTTCTGCCACACCCTAGGTATATTACTACAGCATTCATTAATCAGAGAAGAAGTATACTAGTAGACTACTATAAAAAAATGCTCAATTTTACGTTATATTAATGAAAATAACAGAATTGCCCACGCAAGTGTGCCCAAGTGGTTAAATTGGTATTTAATGTGACATCTCGCAGACCACTGTGCATTATAGGCTACGACTTTATTTACACTTTTAGGCATGGACTACAATTTCCACTTTGAATATGATAATTGTTATGATTAAATGACGCCGTTTAAGCTTTACGAGTGCACTTGTGTGTATGATTGCAGATGTGCGTTTGTGATCCCAGTGTACGAACTCGAGAGATCAGTGTCCTACCCGAACACGAAACGTCAATTGATAGCCTACTCAAACAAAGGTCTCGCACGACAATTCCATTTGAAGATCTACCGATATGGACATTGGGCCACTAATTATTCCACGTAAGGGACAAACAAAGCTAAAGGACAACTCACATGGCAAATAATATTCCCTTCGCAGGCAGCCTCAAGAAAGCTTTACCTCCAAATCCTTCTCCTTTCTGCTCTGACCTACCTGGCTCACACTCACTATATAAATATACCTAAATCTTTCCTAGATAGAGTCTTTGTCATGTCTTATCGATAACCGTCATCACCATCATCTTCATCAACATCTCTTTCCTTTCCCATAACATGTGTAGTAAGTAGATAAATAGTATCCTTCTTTTTTATGGGCACACTAAACATGGGCTGAAGGACAAACGACACATTCCCCAAAAATATTGACGCACTCATATTTCATACATTATATTACCTACGCAACAATGATAACCTAACTTGTATTTATTTAGGAATAATTACAGTCATCATTTATCAGGAATTAATTAGTTTTTGCTGATTTATGCTCATCTACCTAAACATGGATTCCAAAAATTCAGGTGGGTGTCAACTCACATTGACGAAGGTCCTGTGAAAGTATCCCATCCGGTGGATCATCGCATGAACCACTATGAGCCCTTCTACGTCGGTTCGGATAAGATCCCAATACATGACGAAAGATTCATTGGATATGGATTCACTCGCAGCTCTCAAGTAAGTCGATCCCATTTGGTTCATTCACAGAAACGAACTCTTTTAATTTTCCTATTCCTACGAATATCCCGTCCATAACAGACACAGCAACAACCTCACCCATCATAATTCAATGGGGAGAACTGCGTTAGTTAAATAATGAATGGAACAGGATCACTTTAGATTCTTCTCACAGTCAAACAAAGCAAGACCAGTTCCTACACAAGATCCTACTCACTCAGATCCATGTGTCTGTAGACGGGCAATTATATTTCTTTAACTTGAGAAAAGAGGAGATTTTTTCAAAGAAATTCATCTGACTTGTTCTAGACTGAATGACTGTGTGTCAGAGTCCGTTTGCATAGGACAGAGAAAATACTTGTCATGTCGTGTGTCATGATTGCTGGTTGAATGAAATCCATTTCATATCTCTGTATTTGGTTGCAGTCACGTAAAATAGGAGACAAGGACTGACTTTTTCCTTCATTTTATTCATATATAGTTACTTACTAGTGGATCTTTTGAATCTGATGAAGTCTACTGTAGCATACAGATTAAAGGAGAGGAGCACAGCCAGTCATCTGTCAAAAATAATACTCCTTATCTATATTTTGTATTTAGACATTCATTTACAAGGCTTAGCTGTGTGTATGTGTCCACGTTCATGACAGCTTGCTTTGATAGCATTCTCGTCGTCGTCCCAGTCACAGTCGTCGACTTAATCTTTGGAGAGCTGAGAAATGTCATATGTACAATTGCCAGGATAGGAATGATGACGACGGAGATCCTCAATGGTCTCCGTCGTTCCTTGTGACAGTGAATATGAAACGACATGAAACGATGTAAATTCCCTCAAGAGATGCTAAAATAGTGCAAATAATCTTCGACTCCAGACACGGCTCTAAGCAAAGACAATGAGACATCATATTCTTTGAATCACCGTGTGTCTCCTGCACAAGCAAACATCCATTTTAGACGAAAGTGTTCATACACAGCATCTGACAGCCAAATAGGATTAGTCACAGGAGATCATCTGTTAGAGTTACTAAAGTTGCACAGTGCTTAATAGACTGGGCCTGAGCAGAGTAAGTCGACGACGACGACGACGACGACGACGACCAACGAAATGTAATGAGAAGATTAGATGTGACGTTCCGTCTCAATGCTGATCTGCCTCAATCACTACTTTATTGTATTTATTCAACCACCACCAACCACCACCACCAATGCAAATGCAAATATACTTGTAAATATTAATATAAATGTTGAGACGCGACGGCCTTTTTCTTCTTCTGTAAAGGTACAAGAGGCCAGAATGTCAGGATGGAAGTTTTCGGTGTTGACGCCGATTTTTGCTATCCACTGGGGTCTGCAGACTCCTCAATCGATTCGTTCACATCCCGTCAAGCCACATCAACATCAACTCGTAGAGATGAAAATGCAGGGAATACCTTATTCCACGAATCCTCGCAAAGCCCAGAATTCGCACAATCACATCATCTACACAGACTTTGTCGCAGAAGTACAATACCAGCCATATCTGGGTTCACAATTAATTCCTTGTATAATTATTTCCAATGAATCGTGCTGATGAGTCCTTAAAATTAATACCTAACAATAGCAACAATAATTTATAATCACAAATAATGCTACGATATATTTGAATAGATCGTAGCATTTATATCATTGTCTTCATTTGAATGCCAATATTTCACTATTTATTAACGATTCAGCGGGAAAATCAAAAATATCATGGAATCAATTAAACACAGTATAAATTCTATTCATTTTTTTACATTGTGAAGTTGAGTAGTTGTCATTGTATGTATTTTTTTTCGTAGCTGATGGCCAAATATAACATTTCGGTGGCGCGCAAGAGAAATCAACGAAAAGATGTCAAGGGGAAATTCAAACCTCGAAGATACTGATTGTGAAGTGAACTAAATAAGTAAAAAAGAAATACCTGAAGTATGAATTTGAAGTGTGAACGGACAATGAACGGAAGACTCCACCCAGCAACCAATGACTCAGTAGCGTAGATGACAAACTATTAAGACAGTCAGGGCAGATTCAAGAGTAGATTCTATCGTATTAGATGGAGAAAATAACTCGAATGAACTTTAATGTGAATTTATTGCTAATGTATTACCTGTACCCCTACAGACTACAAAATGCGCAAATGTGGCAGTTGGTTTTAATGTTAAGCGTGTACCCTTAACTACTAACTAGAATACTATGGAAAAAATCCAAAAACTAATAATACGTAAAACGGTGTTTAAATATGGGATTATTATGAAGGGAACGGAAAATATTATACTAATAATGTGTTGGAAATAATAATATTATTACTTCTACTACATACTACAACGATATTATAAAAATCAAAGTACATAAATACTACGAGTTTGATATAAATATAAGTATACTACCATATAGAATACTATATATATATATACAATGTGAAACTAAGAAATGTACTAGGGCTAATCCAAAATCCACTAACCTCTGATTGCACAGGGCGAATACGAAATTAGTATGTAACCGCTTATAGACACGCAGGCGGAATACAACGTATTTCTCTAGAGTGTACGATCCGGTTTTCGGAGATTTGTCTTCGTGAAATTACTAATGAATGGAACTATGTGATGAACTGAAGAGACATGACTTGAATGTCTATTGGTTGTTGTACTCTCTCAGTAGTCGTCTCATTACATTATCTTCGTTGACTGTTGCTCTGCTTTGTTCGCTCTCTGGTAAATATCTGCCTACTACACATTATATTATGATCGTCCTATCTCTCGTCTTCTGGTAGGATGCTGAATACTGAATCTGATTTTGAGGACAATGGTTGCGAGCTCATCTTTCTTTTTCTTTTCCCAGTTCTTCTCCTCCACTACTGTTGGATTACTTACTGTACAACCTTTAAGTACAACATACAATACAAACTATATTAAAGGTTGGCTATGAGCAATAAATCGAATCTAATCTTCAGATAGCTAAAAAAACCTATTCCACTACTCTACTAAAAGTATAGTGTGCAAAAAACTAAGCATCATCTCTCTAACTGTCTGTATTTCACACAGTTAGTACAATATTGGTGGATCAGTGCATGCATAATTATTATGTACCTCTAAGATGCAAAAAATACTCTCGCTATTGTACGTACTTACGTAATACTAACTGTATAAAATATGCTCAGAAGAATTATGTACGTCCGTGTGTGTGCTGCGCTCCGAGCAATTCCACTATACTACTACTACTACTACACCTTCATAGATCTACTATCTATGTGCAGTCAACTTTCAACGATGTATCCGTATTCCTATTGTTCTGCCCATGTCTAATTTATTATTGTATACATAGCTACTACAAATGTGTGTGTAAGGTACAACTTACAAACTCTCCCTTGTATTTTCGTATATGTATAAAGAGGGCTGGAAGAATCCTTGTTGCAAAAATAATATTTGTTTATCAAGCGGAAATTAAAATGGTTTTGAAAGGAAACTATCACTATCTTCAATTCAATTTGTTTTCCATGATTACATGAAGTTTGGAAGTTGTACCACCATAACAGTTGGCTATACAGACTCAAGACCGTTCAATGTATGATCGTAGCATGCATACATATGTAACTCTGTAAGAGAACAGGTAACTACCACCGCAAAAACAGTTATGTGACAAAGCCTATCAAAGTCAGTATTAAATGTGGATACTAACTATTCGCAGATTCTAAATTGATTATTAATTGGTACAAATTGTTTCACCTTTTCATTATTCTGTTGCTCCACTATTAGGGTGGTAGGAGACCTGTTTTTACCCATACATAATTAATACCCCCGATTTCACAACAGACCCTTCCACAGAAAATGCCTTTTCCTCAGCCGCTTCACTACCTAAATATGTCGTTTCCAATAATGCCAATCAGATTTCTTAGAAAATCGAAAATACAAAGGAATGAGATTATGTAGACATAGTTGGTGGAAAATTTGGCTGAGTTTGACTTTAAATTTCAAGAGCATTTTCCAATAAATGAAATGACGTGCACTACTAATGTCTAGTGCCTCTTCCTCGTTGTACTAATTATAAGGTCTGAACATTCTGAATAAGCAGAGTCTTGTACATTCCCAAACAGATGCATGTGGATGTGTAGACAAAAGTATTGCCAGCCTGTCGCATTTAATCATTTAAATAAAATGCTTCCGAGGTGTAATAAATTTGCAATTTTGCTTGAAAAGTATTTTTAAATAAAATTCAAGCAATCATGGACTAACCAAATAATTCGTACATTGAAATTTGTTTCATTTAATAAATAGTAAGTAGCACACATGGAAAATTATCGGAAAAGAGGTGGACGACTGAACATAAGTTCAGTCGTATAATAGCACGAGAGTCCGTGAAGAGTTGCGCAAACGGGGTGGAACATAGGGAAAGAAAAAAGATAAGATCATTTATTCAATTCTATTTCTCCGCTCAAGTATCTATGCAAAGCAAATTGATTTTGAGAAAACTATCACGTCCATATTGCATGCAGAGTGAGAAAATGGAGCTTACGTCATGTATACCACCACTACCAGTGCAGATGCAACAAATTGGCCCAAGCTATTTTAATACGTCTGCCACATTTGCAGTATCTAAATACCTACAAGTAGTTGGCTCATTGGAATAATCGGATTGCATACCAGAATTGCATCGGTCATGTACATATATAGTATGTGTGCATAAAAAAGACCACAGTGCCTTCCATCTACAACTTCTACATATGTATGTACTATGCCGTCACAGATAGTTAAATTAATTATCAACGTGATACAGATAGACTGGGCTTGACTTCTCTCTCTCTCACACACACACACACACACACACACACACACACACGTAGTCAACCTGTGCTCCTACTACTGAATCTGAGTCAGCTCGCTCTTGTTTTATTGTTACAGACCGTAAGAACAGAGCCAAGTCTATACTAATGCAATGCACAGGCAGGTGTGCGCATTCAGATTTAGTCTGTATTTGGATTTTCGATCTGAAAGTGATAAATGAGCGGTGCGACGCGAGCAGGAAAGGCTCTACAAGCAATTGTGGTGGCTGACATAAAGATAATAGAGTCACACCACTCACGTATATCAACTGCTGCTGTAATATCCTTCGTTGCATTGAACGATTCCTAAAGACGAGAAACTGTGTATGAGTATATGGTGTGTGTAGGAAAGGCGCAGCGATGCAAGTTAAGGAATTTGCCGTAGTCCTCCAATCTTAATCAAATATGTAACATTACGTGTCACATTATCTGTTACCGAAGAGGAAAGACCAGAGGAGTTATTGCGAAAAATGAAGTACATAGCTTTTAATGGGAGAGTAAGTAGGCATGCGAGAAGAATTGAGATTCTCGTGTCATTTCCATACAAGATTGACGTAGATTTGGGACAGCGGTACACAACGCTTACGATTTGCTTCCAATTGCAATCTGTATGCGTGTGATGACTGTTGACGGCTGGCTGGCTTGACTTGAGTCCCCTCGTCTCACTTGCGCTCTAGTGCCAGTTTTCGGCTGATTAGTCAACCGAATGGCTCCTTGCCTCCAAAGACATAAATACTTTGCGAAAACTATCTGGCTGAACATTTGTCTTGCACAATTCTGTCTGACAACGGTCGTAGTAGTTTAAATCTGAATTCTCTCAATTTTTGCTGCAAAATAAAACGTAAATTAATTTATTGAGTGTGACAAGTCAGGCCAGGCCAGAGGCCACCTTGTACCACATTAGCAGTGAATCGGAATTGTCTTTGACACAAAAGAAATGATTGTCTACATTCTCCTACTTATTTCTGCCGTAAATATTTCCGTCGGAGCAGATGGGTTAGGCTTACAGAGCGTATTACCAGCATCGAAGGGAGAGCCAAGCCTGTTGGATGGACCCACTTCGCACGAAGAAGACGCAGACCACTCGCCCCACATTTTTCCGCGGAGACAGCGGTCTCTGGCTCCGCCACAACCCTCTTCCCCCCATCAGCTCAAGGGAGATTTTTCGGATCTGCCGGTGGACCTGTTGACTGCCGAGTCTCGAAAAAAGAAACCGCACCGACAATCCTACAATCACCGTTCCAAACCTCGTAATTCCCGCTATCACACTCAAAACAGGCACTCTGGGGGCGGGCAGAACGGCAAAGGGGGCTACCACAAGTCGGACAGCTACCAGGGCAACTCTGGCTACTCCACCCATCAGGACTTTAACAGAGCGCACAAAGACAGCTACGGTGATGAAGACCATAAACAGTTTGGACACAAAAATGGAAACAGTTATGGGAATGGCGCGTCTGGAGGACGACGCAACGGAGGCGGGGGACGCTACGCCACGGAGTACGGAGATGATGGACAGTCGTACACAAGTGCTGGCGAATATTAAACAAGAAAAAATCTCCACAAACCACGACAACGTCATAATGTTGCTGTTTTTTTCACTCATTGCTACGTTTTATGCATTACACTTAAATAAATAATTCGTCGTCTCTTTATAGTGTACCTATTATGTGAACTGGCAATTAGAAGTATATATAAAACAAACCTGACCAACAACATTGTTAAGTATATAGCTGACTAACACATATTATTATGTATCTGTTCTCTTTGGCTACAGTTAATTTACAACGCATGGGGATGATAATGTGTACTATAATGTTGGCTGTTAGTATTTACCACTACCCTCATTACTTATTCATGCACTTAAATGTGAATGCTTATAGTTGTTGTTTCAAAGGACGCCAAAAGCACAAAGTTGTACGTGAACAAGTGTAACTACTACTACAAGGCACACATGAAATTACAACCCGACTCAAACATTACCATATCCATTTACAGAGATACACTGAGAGGGTGAGCCAGAGAGAGAGAGAGAGATGTCTTTGTAATCATATTTTCTAAATGTAACAATGACAAAGAAATGGTGGAGCGCTGGCAAATAAAAACCTAATTAACGACACTAATTAGAAACAAAACCAGTCATTTCTCATTTATCAGTGACCATGAAAAGTCCCTTAAATCATTTGTCGTCAACACGAGCAAATCTCAAATGTGTGGGCATTCAACATTTTGTATAATTTACCATTTTTTACCATACTTCTCGTATCTTTCCATTTAGTTCCTAGTTGTGTCTCGGCACAAGTGAGCAAACAGTAATACCCCATTCACCTTAAGTACAAAGGCTGAGATGGATATTGAGACGACTGGATTAATAGCAAACTCTTCAAACATATTATCTGCAAAAGCATATAATGTCATATAGCTTTACTAGCTTATGTATAGGAGAGGACAGTCCATAATATTGTAAAGTGGCTTTCCATTTCAGTGTGTACAATTGTAATATATAAGGTGCTCTCGTACATACATAATGGGCTTATAGGTATACATGCTTATTAATGTGCTTGTTGTTGGCAAACAAACTCATCTCAATAAACAAGATTCGTGTAATTCGTAAAAAACATCGTGTCATCATATCAGATCTACTGTTTACTGCACTTCTTTCTTTTGCCAGGCAGGAATTGAAAAACTGGTTAACTGTGCGCTGATGTGACAACGACAAGATGGCGAGTGTCATCTAAATACACTCCGTTGATGTAGCTGTTACTGTTTGTCGTCATTGCCTTAATGTCACTCTCAATAGGTATACTTTCATAAATGTATTGAATGCTTGCAGTGAAAACTAAAGTCAACTTCCATTTTCCTACTTTTTGTTTCACTGAGGATGAAAAGAATTTACAAATTGAATTACAAAAAATATAGTGAAGGAAAAAACTACCGTGTGTATCGCTTTGTATTTCACAATTTTTTGCATGCTGTTTATTCAGTGTGTAAGTCAGTGTACGTCTTATGGGAAATAAATGGAAATTTAAAAGTCAAACAGCGAAAAGGAAATGTAGCGTTAAAAAGAGAAACCTTTTCAGGAGATTCCTTTTGTCATCAATTGATTTTTGATGATTTGCAGTGCACCTTTGAAATCTTTTCCTCTGACAGTGTAAAAAATGGCTGTGATCACATATCTCTGATAATTACATTGAACTACTAGGGAGTATTACTACTTGTACTATATGTAGGTGCACAGCAGTTAGTCTCAAGTGCTTCAAGTTTTTAAAGTACAAATCAGGCAGACGGAATTGCGATTGTTGCTGTTTGGCAGTCGCTGTGCGAGTGAGGCGTCGGATTCCATGGACTACAAGCAGGAAAAGGCTTTTTACAAGAACAACAGTGGCAAAGGTGATGAGACAAATAGATATTATGCATGAAGATAGAAACTACTATTAGTAGAAATACGCTAATGTGCATGTCAGATTTTTGCAACAGTTCACTATTATTACAATATTATAAGGTTAGTGTAATAGCTAAGAGTTTATGATTATACATTTTGAGAGGCAGCAGGCAGCAGTGCTTCGTTTCGTGTTGTACTACTCCCGTGCGGTTTTTCAGGAGAGGAGGAAAGAAGCTTCGATCAGATGAGACAGAGAGAGCGAGGTAATTGGAGAGAATATTTGCCTTTTGTGTAAGCAAAGACGGGATTCGTCATGGGTTGCTACAGTTGACCAGCACTGTAGTGTAGTGGCTGCCTGCACACAACTACCGTCTCTCTGTAACGTGCTTTTAACACTTAAACGATTGAATAGGTACATGCCAGGCCAGTGAGTACTTTATGTAGAGGAGAGAGGACTGTGCTGCTGCTGCTATTATGCACGTTTCTTGTCGCATTTATTGTTATCGTTGCCTGCTAAGAGGTTCATCATCAGAATTGGCAGCCAGAAATCTGCCATCAATGCTTATTCTCGTCTTCGTCTATGGATGGGTGCATCATAATGCAACTTTAATGCACTATGACGCATAAGGCGTCGTTCATCCTTCGCTTCCCATGCCATCATCATCATCATCATCATCATATGTACTGGTGAGGAGAGCTATGAGCAGTCAGACGACTCCACATTTTAAATAGACATCGAATGCGAGAGACAGAGAGAGAGATAGAGAGACAGATAGATAGATAGATAGAGAGGAGCTTTCAGATGAAAACCCACTACCAACACCAACCACCAAGTCAGTGGAAATGCTACTGGTTGCTGCTACCGATGTGATAATGGTGGTGCGCGAGAGATTTTAATATTATATGATGTATGTATATGAGTTACCTATATATCTGCATAGGGGCGGACTAGTATGCTGCAATAATATAGTGTACGAGCTGCGTTTTCTGTCGACAGCCATTTGTTGAGGAGAAGGAGATTTTCTTGAAGAAACTGTGAATGTGAGTGAGTGCATGAGGAAGGGCGTAATTTCCCGTGAAAAACCAATTACCCAGTGGAGAAGAAATTGGTGCTGGGGGGGAGTGTGGGGACACAGAGATGCGAGTGGATTCGAGAGAGAGAGAGAGAGATGGTGGTGTGCAGGCGAGATGATGTGTTACCGTGTTATCGTGGTGGTGGTGGAAAGGAAAATGCTTGGGATGCTATGCAGTGGGAACAACAAGGAAGAAATGGATAGGAGCACTCGAGATGACATCCTTTTTACGCTACAACTGTTTTTCTTCCTGGGCTCGAGTCATGTAGTGAGGTGAGTGAAAATATTTTGGAAAGCATATAAAAAGAGTGGCTGGGGAGTGGAGGGCCATCAAACGCACTGCAAGTGTCCCAAAGTAAAGAACACGAGCAGTTCTAGAATTTCGGTGAGTGTTTTCAGATTTCGGGAAATCGGAGACAGGGAGGCAGAGAGAGGGGAACGCTCACACCTACCCCCACAGTATCATCGTCCACCATTCAGTTCAGTGTATGTCTTAAGTTACAGTGCACGCAGTGCCGCGGAGAACGAATTTCGAGTGAGCGTTGGCTTTTGGTGCGGGCAGCAGGATGCCCAGGTTCAGTAGTCGCCATCACCTCACAGTTGCCACGTGGGCAATTGTACTGTGCCTTAGTCTCTTCACAATTGTCGCCGCCCAATCGGATGTGGCCAGTGACCCTTCGGGACAATACTCCCCGACCACCTCACAACATGACGAAACGGACAACCTTGTCGTGGCCCAGCAGCCAGAACAGCAAAACCAGACTGTAGACAATGAGGAGCAATATAATGACTCTGAGGAGGAGGACGACTCTGACGGGGGGGAGTACTACTCTTCCGAGGACGGAGACCATGAACAGTCTTCCGACAACAACAACAGACAACAGGACAATGACGAACAGTATGACGGAGACGGTCAGGCGGACGAGGCCGACGAAACTCAACCAAGACCTGTTTATGTTCTTCCTGACCATATTGCTTCGAGAAACTTGACTGATAATGACACTTTTGCCAACTTTGACCCAAATGCCAGCGAGTCCGCGGTCGTGTACAAAACCGCCGTCGCTGACTTAGAACCCGCTGCTACTGACTTAGAAACCGCTGCCACTGGATACGGCGGGTAAACAAATACATTCTGATAAATATTCAAAAAAAAAAAAAAAAAAAAACATTCCGAGACTGTAGATACTCATTCTATTGATTCTCAGCAGACATGGGCATTCAAAGGGCGGAAAGTACAAGTCTGGGCATCATGGGTCCCAAGGCCACAAAGGTATGACATCTTGATTTCCGACTATCTTATATCGACCAGAATATAAATGCATATTCAGATCAGAAGAGAAAAATCGTATTTAGATTAAATAAAAAACGGTTGAATTTAATTTTATATTAGATAAAACCATTTATATTTACTCGAAATGAGCAGAATTCTAAGAGGCACTCGATAATAGCTGTCAACTCAATTCATTTTGCTTTGAGGAGTAGTAACTTTTTGTCGGTTTTAGCTGATTTATTGATATAATTCTGACAAAGACACAGAATTGATATAGAGCTTTGTATGCGATTACCCGAAGTAAATAAGTGCTAGGTATTAAGGCATTGCGATTTAATAATAAATTAATAATGTAAAGTAAATGCTTCAGACATTCAAACACACACTGCAGGTTAAAATGCAAAAACAAGTAGTAGAAAAATACTTGGACGCTTGACTAAATTTGTTAATTTCCTGTAGGACAAAAGGGTCATCACTCTTATACGGGACATAAAAAAGGTCACCGCGGACATTCCAACAGAGATCAGCACAAGAGCAACTATGGGTCTAATGCAGGTCAATCGAAGGGCTACAAGGTAATACTGTTATTCTGTGTTACGAATTTTATACGCAAATCCGTGATCGGAAGTATTCCCTTAGCACACTGTCGTCTTCAGGACATAATTAAATCTACAAGAAAATTAGATTATTTTCCGAGCTTCTGCAAGCGTGCGACAGATTAAATCAATCCATTATTGCATTACAGAATGGTGGACAACATCATGGGAAAAAGTCCCATGGATCCAGAGGGTCAAAACATGCGAAATACGGTTAGAAGACATTATTATTTCTCGTTAAGCCACAATTCCCAATTCTATACTTTAATTCTGTTTCAAACTTTAAAATAGGCAAAAAGGGTGGTCATAAGAAAGGACATTCTACCAAAGGGTAAGTATTGTATAAATTATTATGGTACAAGTCTTAATTCAAGATCTCGATGAAACAAATGAAATACAAACATCCTATGCACATATTTAGATTCCACAATACGTACCATAAAGACGAATACAGCAAACAGAAGAAATTCTATGATGATTATCACTCTGGCGGTCACCATGCTAAACACGGAGATTATGGTTATTAATTGCTTTTGTTTATTCAGTTTATTGCATTTAAAAAACAACAAAGACATTTCCAAAAGTGTGAACGCACTATTAGCAAATACGACCGGGAGACTGAGATTGAGGAAATATTCCTTTCTCCTTCACTGTAAAGATTGCTGGGACATATACAAAGTGTATTGGATTAGATGGAATAGAAAGTTTTGACAGAGAGAGAGAGAGAAAGCAACAGTTTTCTTTGAATCTATGTTTCTAAACAGTTTTTCAATAATTTGTCGAACTACTTTTGGAAATCTTTACATAAGTAACTGGGTATAAAACTAAAAGCAATGTACATGGATCTATTACAGGAAATCATCATGAAGATTACGGTGGCAAGAAATACCATGGAAAACATGTAAAACAATCATTCAGTACTATAATTTCATTTTACAAACAATTTTCGGTTAATATTGTATTATGTAATTCCCCTATAATAGCACAATGGTCACTGGAAGGAAAATCATCACGGAAAATATGGAAATCACAAGAAGGGTCATTATGATGACAAGCATTCAGGTTCGTAATCTCATCGTGATAGTATTCATTTATTCCAAATAACGTCCAATAAGTCTATTTTCGCATGTAACTGGTTATATATTTCAATATATAGGTCATAAAGGTCAACATGGACAATCTGGACACCATGGCGAGTTTCTTCCTTTTTAATAACATAATTGCCTAACAGATTACACAATTATTTCAGGAATTCTTAACACTGTTCTAAATTGTTTATTAACAAGGTAATATTATTGGGTTATTTAGGCTACTACAAGCACCACGGAAATAAGGGCAACCACCATCACAAATCAACACACGGTAAATTAACTAAATGTGGCTGAAAATAGTAAATAGAAAATGCATTCGAATGAAATGAATGCAGAGGTAGTTTCGAGATGCATGATAAAGCATAGAGTCTATATATAGTTTTCTATGTATCCCATAAGCACGAAAAGCTCATTCACACAATTCCACAGAGGATATTAAAGTGAACGAAAGAGTTCCTCTCTCGCTCTAATCACCTGTGTGTGAAATTGCAAGCGAATTTTATGAATGAACGATTTGGGATTACCACTGCAGTAAAGTAGTTGCTTGAATTTGTTCTGATTTGCATATAATTCACATTGCGATCTTATTAAGTCAATTTTCCTGTATGATAAAAAAAATACAACAAATATCGAGGATGCGAGTTTATGTCGATTGGAAAACAATGTCTTCAAGTATAGTTTTCAAACTATAGGTGGGGGAGGTGGTGGACACGGTGGCGGCGGATACGGCGGTAAGCTCATTTTCATTAATTACTAATCAACTTTACATTGGCAGCAAAAGCGTTGCATTTATGCACATACACGTGAAATATGACTAATCTTCTTGTTGGTAGTCTCGAAGCTTTTCGTGAAAAAAGACTAGAAATGACTTCCTGAGAGTATATAATATGGAAAGGTAGAAGCTGAAAGATTAAAGCGAGGCTTCACAGACTACACTAAAGAGAAACAAGCGATTTGTCAATCTTTTAAGTCTATGCCTTTCCATTACAAAACTACGACTTACTATTTACTTGTATGCAGCATGACTGTTTCTATATTAATCGAACGCTTTCCTAGATATCACTAATTTTAAGGTAGCATAGCGTGTTTAACAGTAAGTAAAGACATGTTAAAAGATTTCCTCTACTCTGCACACTCTTTCGGCTGTGACTGACACTGACACAATTTGTTACGACGACACTTTCACTTTGACTGATGCACTGTGCAAATTGCATCGCATCGTCGCACATGATTACATGATTGAGTCGATTTGAGAGGGAGAGGAATTAGTCCGCGGCGTAACTTCCTTCTCTGAATCCAACTCAGTCATCATCATCGTCATTGCACAACGTTTCTCTGGGTGAATGATTGATGGGTTACGTTCTCAGGTGGTGGCGGCGGTGGACATGGAAAGGGATACGGTGGAGGTGGAGGTTCTTTACCAATATTTTCAATATGTTTGATTTGTTGTCGTAGTATAGTCGTTGCATGTGACTGAAGGCAGTAACAGAGATCGGAATTGTTTTTTCACCGAATATTCTTATAGTAGTTACTACAAATCTCTTCAATTTTAAAGTGCACACGGACGGCACGATTCCACTTCTGACAATCCTCAGTGCATGTGGCTGGCTTTTGGGTAATTTTATAGCAGTAAGAATTCAACCATGCATGTCACTCACTTTAAATAGGTGGAGGCCACGGTAAAGGATATGGAGGAGGTGGTGGTGGAGGTGGTCACAAAGGTTAGAGATTCTGCAGCACAGGAAATCACTATTGCTGTGCTCTGGGAAATTCGGATGTAGATGTAGAGGGATGGACCTGATGATGATGATGATGTTGGGGAAGGGTGGAATTGACCGTTTGGTTGTATGTACAGGCTATGGCGGCGGCGGTGGTGGAGGCGGAGGTTACGGCGGTGGCTACTAACTTGTCATCTAAGCTCAATTCACCGGCAAAAAGGACAGAGGCGATGAGTCTGAGTCTACGGAAGGAACTCATCCCTGAGATCGACCACCACAAAAATTACTACCACTACATTTTCAATGCACACTTCTTGGAGCATTTCCGGGGATTGGAGTGGACGATGATCATCGTGTCTCTCACATTGCAAACGCAACTCTGTACATAGTCATGAAGAAAGGCAATCAGCATCTATTTACATACACACGGAAAGGGGTTCATTACTAAATGACTTTTGTTAACTCGTGCGCATACGAGAGCAATCATATTATCATTCAATAAAGAAATACAACAAAAAACTGCTCTGTCTCACTCAACACAATACTTTTCTTGATCAATCACTCACTTACTCACTTATCGTTCGTATTATGTTTATAGTAATAGGAAATATTGTGAGAATGTGCTATGACACAATTTCAATGTTGCTTCCATGTACACATATTGTACTTATAGAGACGTAGAGGGAATCTGTTAATGCCATCGTTTGGAAAGGGAAGAAATAAATGAAATGGAAGGAAGTCCTTCCGGACAACACAAAGGTAAATCCAAATGATGAACTTATGGACATGGTTCAATGACAAAAGACTTGTCTTTTGTTGACATCCATAATATGAATGTGCATTGCCTTACATTCTCTTCTCCTATCTTGTCAACGTACATATAAATA
This sequence comes from Plutomurus gul, assembly GCA_019776185.1. NCBI lineage: Eukaryota > Metazoa > Arthropoda > Collembola > Entomobryomorpha > Tomoceridae > Plutomurus > Plutomurus gul. Next base: position 16,763 of record JABASC010000649.1, on the reverse strand, counting down.
TGTCCTACAATCAAGAATTACCTCTACCATTGCATTAACTACTGCATACGCCAATAAATGGCCCTTTTGCACATCAAGCATACAAATAAACTCAGGAAATCATACGAGCATCTATTCTCTATACAAGACACAGTCAGTGTACAAGAATCTGCAAAGTAGTAAATGTGGTTGTGGCCAAGTGGACTTGGCAGTCTTGACTCGACTAGGCTGTACATACTTTACACAGTGTAAAGAAATGAATGAGCGAGGTCAACATTTCATTTCGATTCATTTTGGTTTCCTTTCCGCATCTCCACATTCGTTTCTTCTCATGACTCATCTAAATTGCCGTACAGTCGACTCTATGTACGGCGCTCCTACTCCACTTACGTCCAAAGGTATTACAGGAGTTTTTTGGCTCTTTCTGTTCATTCACAGAGGTTAAATACAGTACATAAAGCAAAATTTAGTCAGACAAGACACAGGCACACACACAGAACAATAATGGTAAATGGGTTGACATATGCACAAAGACCACTAGCTAGTATATGTGCTGCACCAAATAGTTGTGCTCGTCCTATCAGAATACATTGACGAGCAGCTAATAAATATTCACAGATAAGGTTAAATTACAGGATAGCAGGCAATAACTGATTGCGATCGTCAAGTCGAGTGAAGCCTAGTGAAGAGAAACCAGGCAGGTGTGATCATAATATTATTATATTCATGCATGTCCTGCACTGTACAGTGTACACACACACACTCACGCTGAATAACAATCTCTAATATGTATTGCTTATGGAGTGCCAGTCTATATGTGTGTATGTGCATTCAGCAGAATGGTTCCACTTGTCTTTGGCTCGGTCAGCTTGGCCATCGTCATTTATGGAGTGTTCTAATCTCACGTATTTAGCTTATTGTAAGCTACCTATTCATAATAACCATAATATCCATAACCACAAGAATACATAAAGTAGTGTAGAGACCTGTACTACGTATGTATGTAACATATGCAGTAGGCTAGGTTAGGTAGTGGTCGTTGCCGAGCATGTAAGTAAGAGTAAGTCAACTGTTGTGCTATCAGCAGTTTAAAGCTCTAGTCCAACTCACTCTCCTGTTGTCCTATCTCTCTCCCTATGTGTCTGTATGGTGCTCTGTGCTGTAATTACTTCACTCACTCACTCCTATTACCTAACATGAGTAATTCATCTTAAGCTCGGAAAAAAGGTATAGAGGACAGACCGCGCGGCATATACGGAATGGACTCGATTTGCCTCGTCTTCGTTCATCGTCTCAAATCCACATTATGCACATACAAAGCATTCACACTATTTTAGCATGTGCATGTACACATACTTATTATTATTATTGCAAAAACTGCTCATACTGCGAACCCTGCTTACTCTTTCAGAGAGAAATTATGATTTTCAGTCTCTTCTTCTGTAGCTGCTGCTGCTGCTGCTGCTGCTGCTTAGGAATAGTTATGGAAACACCTTGGCAGTTGCCGTCGCTTACTCTGCCATTCTCTCTGCCGTATATGTAGTATTTAGTCTTCAGAATATGCATGACACGTATATTGTGACTACGATATGAAGGATGATCTAGTCATAATTGCATATAGAAAACAAAAGATAGCTTCAAATAGGTAAAGTAGTGGTAACGGAGGCAGGCAACATCATATAAATAATCCTAATCCTTAATCCTGCCTACAATGACGATAAATCGTGAAGGTGAGTGATACGGTACGGTATTGCCCTGGAATCGTCTCCCATTTCATCCAACGTTAACTAATCACTAGTATGTAGAACCTGTACACATTTTAAGTCAATTCTCTGACGTTGGTAGTAGAATCCAGGCCTTCCAGGCTATAAAACAAAAGCAGCGTTAAATCTGTTTACCTGTCCTATAGATCACATACATCTAAATGCTATTATGCTACATTACGCACCGTTAACAGTCGAGTCAATTGTTTTGTACAGAACAATTCACATCATTTGGCTTCTTTCATGATTCCTATGGCTGGTTGACGGTGACGGTTTCTCCGGAGCCGAGTTCTTATTGAATAAGATTATTAGAGAGAATTGAGCTTTGTGTTGTTGCGTGGATGGGAAGGAGGTTGTGCTTCATTTGGAACACGAACCAGTATATATAGGTAGTGAGTACAGGTACATTTATAGAGAGCGCGTCATCTCCATTGTACGTTGTAGGCTGTGTGCAGAATAAGATGCAAGAGCACGGACTGTGGCCAACTGAAAACAAGCAGTTCGTGTTCATCCATTCCAACGTGGAAATGTGAAGGAACGAGAGGAAATGAAATCATGAGTGGATTCGATGTTAAGTGTCGAAGATGTAGTGCGCATTTGTTAATTTATGTGGATATCGACGAGCCAGATGGAGATTCTCACCAGCCTCTCCGCCTGCCTACAACAAAAAAGACGAACCATAAACCAACCACACGATCTAATGAAGTGTTTTTTAATCGAATCTCTTCTCGAGAGTAATCTCTGCAGTCAACAGTTTCATATATTTACTATAAACAAAGGTGCACAGTTATATACACGTTCACATCATAATGAAATATTCCATTGAGAGACTATCGAAATTATACAAATAGGTACGACTACTCACACACTACACACTCACAGAGTATTACACACGATTAATATAGAGTCTATTTAGTGGTAGCTCGTAAATAGCACAGTGTAAATCCATTAGCCACCTGTCTCTGTATACTCAGCACAACTACTTGGTTACTCCTACCGTTTATCTTATTGAATGTTTTTAATATTGTAATTAGCTGTGTGATGACGCTCTTTTACACATTCTGTTGTTTTCCGCTCACCCTTTATGACCAGTAATGATGTGTCCACACAATATAGCCATATGTACATTCAGCTATGCTTATTTAGTTTATTTCATTACCCCTGCCTATAGTTTTTCTCTCCCAGCAGCCGAGCAGCCGAATACTTTGAGTAATTGATACGACGTTCTATGTACTACAGAGTGCGATGACAAAATCGTCATGAAACTCGTGCAATGCAGCAAATTGAATTCGCATAAAAGCCACCAATAAACATTTTCGGCAAAAAGACAGAGACACACTGACAGATAAGTAAAAGCGACTGCCAATACACGTCTTCTGCAGATAATGAATGTTCCTGCTGCACTTGTAGTTAGGCATGAAAAAGGCAAACTTTGAATTCTACGAGTCAAGTCGTGCACTGTCGTGTCATCCTCTGCTACGTGAAGGTTACAGAAGGGAGAGAGAGAGAGAGATGCTGTGCTGGATGGATTGAAACGTCGGAACATTGGAATCTAATACGTATACAGAATATATTGTCTTGACGGGAGCAGCACACAAGATTTGATCCTGATTTCTCGTTTTTTTTCTCTCTTTTTACTCATCTTCTCCTTCTTCTTCTCTGCACGGACCTGACTTTGTTTCTTGTCTTCTTCACTAAATAAATAGAGTCTGAATAATTCCCTCCCATTCCCATACATTATGTATCTCTCATCTCATGTACACATTTAGGTTTTACATATATCTGTCTAGTATCTGCAGTACCTGTATTCTTTTACTTTAGTCGGGTGGCTTTTATCTGCATCTCAGCCTGAAAGACTTGTCTTTTCCTATTGCTGCCATTTTCTTGCCATGTGCATTTTAGTGGACGGCCTGTGTACTTATGTTAGTTAGTATCGGTGGGATAATTCTGGATACACGTTCTTTTCCTCTTTGTTCTTCTGTAATAGTGTACATAATGCTGTAATATTATATTATAGAATCTCGTATAAATTGAACGAGTCAGCAGAGCAAGCAGATCAACTGTTCTTCCCCCGGTTTGTAGTAATGTGTGTTTGTGTGTACGTGCCGTGCCTTTGCTCCAGCCAAGAGTCGTGTCTTCTACCACCACCACATAGAAACACATTTGCGCTCCGTATGTAAGAAAGTACTGACTGTGTACACTTACTTTCGTATGTTGGTATGAATGCACATAAGTAAGTAGTTGCATGTACGGAGGAGCTGGTGTGATTTCAACTTCAGCCTCACACACACAGAAACACATACAAAGAGAGAGAGAGAGAGAGAGACTGTTTCGTCTCAGATGTGAGCAGAGGAGATTAGTCAGATCATTCATTTCATTCCCATCGCAAGAGCAGGACAGAGAAGAGAGAGAGACCCACTAGTTGAGAACATTGCACGAGATTATTAAAGACTGATGAAGATATTTATTTAATTAATTGTGTCCAGTAGTTGGTTCTGAAAATTCCATTGAACAAAGACCTTGCCTCTCTCGTCATCCATTCGACGTACAATTAGTGAGAGTGTGAGTTTTTGTGCTGTGCCCGGTGTACATAAAATATGTGTTGTTTTGTGCACAGATTTTTCTCGTTCCAGAAGTACACGTGCAGTTATCCCACTGTACAGTTACAGATTGAAATCGCACGGAACTAATTCCAAGCAAACAAGGCGAGACATTCCAAGAAATAATTCGTAATATTTTATAGGCGACCGTAGGTATTGGTAATGGTGTGAGAAAAACGCTACGGATATTATACGTGAAAAAAAAGAGAGAGAGAGAGAGGAACAGGTGGGTCTGATGGAATATTCGTTTCATTGTCAGTGTGTCTGTTGCCATCAATAATCGTCGTTGTCGTCGTTGTCGTCGCTACACGTCCCACATTCATTTTATCATATTTACTTTCTACACTAAGGACTAATGCGCAGGCAAATATAAATATTGGACAGATATAATAATAACACACACACTTATATGTGTACATACCTATGAACACAATATGTAAACTCATGTAACACACAATGAGATATGCGTTCGAATTATTATCAGCCCTTACTCCCAAAGTAGTAGCATATCTGCATCCACACAGAGAGTACTCCAAATGTATGCAAAACAGAGTTTACACTCGTAAACACGGCCCATAGTGACAAATTCCTGTTCATAGTAAATATTTATCTGGACTGTGCACAAGCCAACAACAACGAAAGCAAAACAGAAAGATTCCGCTAAAAGCTCGTAGGTAAATGTACTTTGCTAATCGAGATTCAGTCGTTCGTGAAGATTGCGTCGAGTGGTCACTCAAACAGACGCACAGCACGTCCCAACAGCTTTGCTTCCGTTACATAAGTTTCTGTGTCAAGTAAATACATCAGTGGACCAGACCACAGACCTGCTCTTCTTCTAGGAAAAGGAAACACGCCCGTACTATCTCCTCCTTATGTAAAGAAGTACGTACTAGTGAGAGTGATTTTGCTTTTCTTTTGTATTCCATTACACAACAAATCATTTTCTGTCTCGTGTACGGGCAGAATTTCGAAAAACCAACCAAAGATCCGCATGGTATCTGCCCTGAAGAAGAATTGTCACCATTGGACGGAATAGAAATTTTCTGAAAATTGAGCCTGCACCTACCATGTAACGTATTTGGTGACATTGTGACGACGAGTGACGAAATTGCAACGCAGTAATAAAAGATTGGTGGTAGCCGAGCAGAGATTTCTTGGCTTTCATTTTGGATAGGTTTGCTTTGGTTTTGTGTGCCCACCTGAAGTGAAGTCTGTGGGCTTGCCTTGCTATTGTCATTAAGTATGTAAGTTCTCTATCCATGGATGTTTGTCAAGAGTAAAGTGAGTGGAGAGGAGGTGGGCGAGCTAGATTCGAAGCCAAGTCCGAGCAAGACGTGGGAAATTGCAGTCCGACATCATCAAACCCAGTCCGCACAGTCAGGTCAGTCCATTTGCAAAGGGGAAAAATTATTGTACACACACACACACACACACACACACACACAGAATTATATGAAAAACAATTGAGGTTGCGCATTTGATCATTGGCTGGTGGCGGTTGGAGTTGGAGATTCTCCAGAGTTTCCTTTTTCGCTTAAAGATTCTGAGGAGAAACGGTTAGTAAATGTAATGTAATTAGTATTCCAGCTTCTGTTCTGTTCGTCGTTAGCATGTAGTAGGAGAGCTCTGTACATTAGACCCGTCGTCCTTTCAGTTAAGTTGCAGATAAAGCGGCCACACCAGACAAGTACTCTTACATTATTTGTAAATGCCATGGACATGCTACGCATGGAATACAAATATGATTACATACCTACTTACAACATACCTTGTCCCAATGAAAGGCAATACTAAAGGCTTAACCTGTCCAACTTTGTATATGTATGTGTACTTATTACTACTCTGGCATTCAACATCGTTACAATGAAAGCCATTCAATATGGACATACTAAATCTTCATGTACTTCACTACCAGTGGTAGCCTATGTATTAATCATTGACTGCGGATCCATACTGCGGCCCGTGACTGCACAGGAATTCCTACCAGAGCAATAATAATAATAGTGATAAGTGAATCCTCACTAATAAAAGGCTCACGTACAGCGTTCACTTCCCATAGAACATTTTTGAGCACTCCCTATAGATATAATAATAGTACACACATGTGTCATGTCAGTTTGCAACCAACTTAAATACATAATGCATGCACTTGTATTACTCTGCCTGGTATGGTAATACTATAGTGAGTGTTTGTATGAGTATGAACTGGAGAGCTGATATTTAGAAGAACCATGGGATGAGCCCTGAGAATGTGCTGATGAAGAGAGACGGCCTTTGTCCATGTCTCTTTCAGATGGAATTGGAGAGATGGAAAGAGAGAGAGAGAGAGAGAGAGAATAAAATAGGAGAACGCTAAGAAGACACAGCACCACAACAAGCAGAACATGTGTTGGAGTCTGTTGTTATGCGATAGTAGTACAGGTAATCCTCGGCTGCTAACTAAATGATTTGCGTGCAATTGTAGTGAGTAAGTGAGGTGGGTACGAGAGAGCTCGGAAAAAAGAGTGAAGTAATCTCACTTACGGAGATGTTATTACGTTTGTGTTAGTGAGTAAGAGAGAATAGCTGAATGATTGTATTAGTGATAGGATAGCGTTGGCTATTGGCCAGTGCAGTTCTTATACATGTGACTCTGTGTATTGTATATGCAGTGCACAGTGTGTACAGAGAGCTGTGGTGGTGGTGGTGGCTACAGTGTAGTACATGCAGATGGGCGCATTCTATTATGTTTGTATTTGTACAGGTAGTAGTAGGCAATGAGCTAATAGTTAGGCATTGAGATAAGATCGGAGCTATAAGTTGTATCACTGTGGTATGCGCCTACTTACCTACCTATGGACCAGATGAACACAGACCAGCAGTGTACGGTACGTACAAACCAGAAAAAGAAGAAGAGATGTACATTAAAAGATAGGTTTACTACAAATGCACGTATATGAAACTATATATATATATATTAGTATACATGTATATTAAGGAACTACAGATACGGATATATGGACACAGTGGCTGTGTGTGAGTGAGCTGGGCTAGTGAATATGTATGTATATAGATAGAGATTCGAGCCATTCCAGTCAGTTGTCCTGTCTTCTTGACCAGAGAGTCCGAGTGAGAGAGAGAGAGAGAATGTTGTGTAGAAGCGGAAAATGTCTGTAAGTGCATACATACGAGACAATATTAAAATTCGAGGCAAAAAGGTGAGTGTAATTGATGTATATGCATATATGTAGTAGATGTACGACATAGGAAAGGAAAGGATGGAATATTATGATAGAATAGCATAGAATACGAGTCTATTGGTAAGTCAAGTGAAGCCAACAGGTTTTTTTCCTTATGGTCAAGGGAAGTCCCTAAACACATATTTGGACACACCATCTGCTCCCATTTTCTTCGATTTCGGTGGATTTTCCGTGGAAATTGCGAGATGATTTTATGAACATGGTGATGCCCTGGTTTGAAATAGTCGGTGTGTGACTCGGCGCCGGGATCGCACGGAATGGAGACCCCGTTCTTGAGGATTTCCTTGTTGCAGTTAGAGAAGCGCGGACCATGAGTGGGGCTGAAACATTGTCACAACATCAAAACCTTGGAGGTCATTGAATAAAATGGCTCTTGTACTGTAATCTATCGGGTATTTTCTTCCAAGCGGTTGACAGCTGCGAATTGTTTGCCTCACTTGAATCTCTCACTCACTCTTTTTCGTCAGTCAGCCAAGTTAAGGAAACCTTCACCCTATTCACCTTTTTTGGAATAGGCATTGCCGTCAACTCCATTTCCAATGTGCACATACACATTTACACACACACACACACACACACACAAACACATACAGATTAATATTATTCCCTTCCCTATAATAGAATGTACTCAAAATGAATGTTGTGTTGTGAGAGGCGCCTGCCTCGCGTAGCATGACTTCTCTGCAGTCTCACTGAGAGAGTTTTTGTGAGCCAAATCCTAAAACTTCTATGCAAATATACAAATATCGCAAATACTACCTTTATATAGAAATAATCGTTCGTCATTGTCGTCGCTTTAAATAGGTATTCATTCATTCGGCTAAGACACAGGTAGATAGTGTCATTAAGTGGTAGACGTAATCTCTATATTCTTCTTATGCATGACTCGATGACCTGTAGGCAACATGCAGAATTTACCTCATTCTTACACGTAATCTCAGACTCCCTCCATTCTATCCACCATATACTTACCTCTGTGCTGTAGAAATTCACACATTCTTCTTCCGAACCTCCACTACGCGTGCAGATGGAAAAAATAAGAAATATATCAGCACGAAAGCTCTTAATTTATACAAAATAATACAGTATACATTTTTATACAGATGATTCTATATTAATATTTTGATTAGGAATTTGGCATGAAAAGTAAGTACATATATTTCAGGGTGACTAGAAAATGATGACCCACTTTTGCCACAGAATATAATATTCCTTATTTTGCATCTCAACAATCGTACTCACATCACTAAATATGCAATAGCCAGACTACAAAAGCCAAGTACTGCCACTTTGCATGTGGATTCATTCATTTTTTCATGCAGAATTTGTATCTTTTGGGATCGAATACATTTCTGTCACCCTGCACACTAACACTGTAGCAAAAAGCATTGTTTACCAATTCGTATTCATAATATTTTTGTGGTGGTGCAATCTATTTAATAATAAATGAAACGTTGCTTTTTATAGCATACTGCATTTGATTGAAACCAATTACGCAACTTTTCATCAAGGTAGGCAGACGTGTAATAAAGGTGTAACATTTTAATGTGTATTTATTTGCATCATCTACCTAATAGACCATGTCTGTCTGTTATTCCGTCTCCTTTTCTACTGGTAATGCTATTTATATAATATGATTCGTGAACAATCCAAGCCTCCTTCCTTCTTACTTTTTACGCAATGTGTATATTTACTTTAATGTTTTATGTTTAAGGTCGGAGATGGTCGTCGCTCCGCTCAACAATGACGCAACTCAATCGATGATGGACTCGGCCAGGGTAGGACTTGACTACATTGTCGAAAGCGGAGACTATGTCCAAAAACTTGCATCCGGTAATACACAATTTCCTCAATGACACTCATCTAAATACTGCGATTGTACTAGCATTTATTTGTCTCGCTCTCGCTTCTTAAGTAATACCAGCTCACAACGCAACAACAAGTGCTCTCCAGATAAAGCGAACGTATTTTCTCAACAATAAGATAATATTAATCAATGGACGTAGCAGAAAAGTGCTGCATAACGCACAGAACAGGCCGCGAACAACATTTTCTAACAATTGACTTTACCCTTCATTTTCCCTGGTCATCCTCACGTCATCGTCACCACATAACAATAAACAATGAACGACCATCCTTGACTTCCGCTGCTGTTACTTATGAATAGATTTACTGTACACTCGTCTCATCAATACTTATGAACCATCGTAGCCTTTATTTTTTGCATCCACTTATAAATACAAATAGCATCCTATCTTGCACCCTCTTTATAATTTCCACTACACCTTCACCTTCCGCATTAATACATTCAAAGTTTACAAGTGTTTTTTTTCCTAATTCAAATCTAGTGTTTATTCTATTCTGACTTAGCCCTCCACCTTATTGTTGACTGACATGACAGTCGTTTTTGTATTTTTGACTCAGTCTTCCTACGTTATATTACATATAGTTAACTAGCCACCTCGCGGCACACTAATTTTTATTGTTCATCTGAGAAACGGCGATAGGCTCTAATGGGACATGCAATAAGTGCGCTGCACGCAAATATTAGATCATAGCCATTTTTCCTGCATACCTACCAACCAACCTACCTACCTACTTATTTACTTTCTTCGTGTTGCAGTGTCCAGCGTTGATACTATTTTGCATTTGTAGTAAGGTCTAGTTCAAACGTTTAGACACACACAAACACACACACACACACACACACAAATGGAGTATACAATTGTCTGTTGTACGTTGGGTGGCACCCGGTAAAAGAACGGACGGCCACTCTATTCTGCTGCTGGTCTAGACGAATGATGAAAACTAGTTAGTTAGCAATGTAGCAATAAAAGAACAATATGTATGTGCATACATAATGATTTAGTGAATCTGTAATAATATTATGCTCGGCTAGCCAATGCAATGCTCGTCTGTTTCATTTATTAGCAAGCAGCTGCATTAAAGCAAAAAGAGCGTCACCTCATCTTCATATTATGTGGTTTGGCTTGGTGTTGTATTTGTGGTTTGTAAATAAACGCAATGTGCCGCGTGTACTTGTTGTACTTGCAAACTGAATGAATGAGTGAGACTATGTATGACGACGACTGACTACGAAGAGCCAAAAGGAGCACTTGAAGAATTGACAAAGGAATGAGAAGATAAAAGTAAACGCAAAGCTCATAAAGTCATCATAACCTTCCAGCCCTGTCTGTAGAATAAAAAAAATATCACTCAATCTATTTCAACTCCTTCCTTCCTACGCTTTCCATGTCATATAGGGCTAATCTTTAGCAACGGCTACTCTTCTTTCTTTGCAACGCTGCTGTATTTATTTGTCGGTAGGTGCTACTACTCTCTGTTCTCGTTCAAAAACTGCAAATAAGCATTCTTCTAGGTGTAGGCTTTAGGAAATGTGGCAGTGACTGGTACGTAGGCATTAATGTGTATGGAATATTTATCATTTCTTTGATAAGCCCCACTGAGTAGGCATTCTTAGGGAATTGGAGATTTAAAGAGAGCCTTGCATTGCACAGACTTCAGCAGAACGGACATATTTGTACAATGCAAAATTGTACAGCAGTAAAATCAATGTGGCACAACTGAGAACACTTAATTCATGTGTGTGTACAGTGATCTGTGGTGCTGTGGTGCTGTGTGGTGGTGGGGTGGCTATAGATTCCTCGATCATAACGTAACACGTCTATGAATAAGTATCTAAGCTATCTACATAAGTGTATGTAAATAAAAGTAATTGGTAGGGCAGTGCATTGCTATTAGTGCTTAAAGCGAAAAAGACTCTCATTCGTGAGGTCTCAGATTTTTTTTGGTCTCACTTTTATGTTTTCTCTGTGCACACTTTAGGGTTGCTATTTAAATGCTTTGAGTGCCCTGCCTGACGTGGGTTGGGCGTTCCTATTAATTACTATTCGATGCTTATGTTTATGAAGGATTTACTCGTACACATGTACTCTCACTACCACTACTAGCAAATGTGTGTACATCATACAAACATATAGGATGCCATACTTAAATACATATTACAAACTCGTAACGGGCACTCACCTATGCATAAGAAAGACTATTTACTCGCTAATGGTAAGTACAAACCTTAAGAAAATTACAAAAGTGTACAGCCCAAAATAAAGAAACACCTAAGTAGACTTTGTACACAATAACTGCATACATATACATATGTATCTCATATCTGTGCACAGAACATACACACACACTTACGTTTGTATATATATATATAGGCATTCAATTTTCTTTTTTCATCATTTTCTGTTGCTGTTTGTGAATGTAAAATGTAATGATGTGATGTGGGTGATTGTATAGTATTTAGTGGCTTGCAAATGTAAATTTTACACTCATAATAATAACATGATTTGTTTGAGAGAAAGGCAAGAAATTTATGAGCCAGCCCAAGCAAGCAACTTGCTGGCTGCCTGCTCAACATACCAGCTTGGTCAGAGTCTAAAAAGGTAAAAGAGAATTCGAAAGACTAGTAGAGTGACTGTACGTGTTCTCTAATGTTTTTGTTTTGCCTCGCTCGCTCCTCGCTGTTCTCCAACGACGTGGCTAATCTTAATCGCAACCTATTCACTAATATCATATTGTGAAGTGTACACTTCACCCGACTATGAATTTACAACTAATAGATAATGCATGTGGACAGCTAACTAGGAGACTTAAAATGAAAATACACGACAGGACAAGATAAGACAAGGCGGTCTGCTCCAGTACTGTATACACGTTGACACACAGCAATGCAGGTGGCCTTATTCTCATCACTCTCGCAACTTTGCTAGCTAGCAAATGGTGCAGTAAATACCTGAGTAACCTTAGTATTTGCTAGCTAGCAAAGTTGCTAGAGTGATGAGAATAAGGCCCCAGAGCTATACAAAGGCACATGAATAACAGCAATAACCTGAACCGGAAAAGTCACAAATAGTAGTATAAACATTTAAATATTTATTTATACACGTACACGACTAGTGCAAACATTTTTATATCCAAAATTAGGCAAATAAATATAAAGGCGGGTATAAATGCGTGCACCGTGCAACGTCCTGGATTTCTAATCCGTTTTCATTTCTACATCATTAAAAGCACAAACATGAAAGAAGAATAAGAACTACGATGATTAGCATAGAAATTATGCTCTGCTTGCGCTTCTTATTAAGAATTGAGCACGAGGAGTGAGAGTGGAAATACGTAATAAAATATGGCCAGAGACGCGAACATGTACACCTGACGAATAGACAACAGATTTTAACATGGGCTTAGTAGTTATGCCTCTCCCATCAAATAAAGCTGTATATAACCCTATTGTATAATATAAAAGTGAGATAAGTAGGTTGTACGCAGATAAGCTACGAATGCAAACGAAGCCAAAGCAGACAGACTGCGTTGCGGTTCTTCACAAATTCCCCAGTGTATAGAGAGAGAGAGAGAGTGAATGAGACAGGGAATTGTAGCCGCCGGTGAAAGATACTCATAAAAGCTGAGCGATGGCATTCTAAAACATCTTGTAATTGCACAGGTACACATAGTGCGACTCCTTGTGTGTGTGTGTCTGTCTATGTATAATACAAAGACACTAATTGTTCAAAGGAGATGAGCAGCGAGAAACATTGCATCACCACGCGTTTTTAACAATATAAAATACACTTCAATTCGAATGCAGTATTCGGAAACAATTGGAAAGCATTATTTATACATTTAAACAGTGGATGCGTAATTTCTAGAATTTGTACACACACAATAAAATATTCACAGTTTTGTTCGGCTCTTTGTTGTTGGAAGAGATAAACAGGCACTTGTTGTATTCCCTTTATGTAGATATGACTTTTATTTGCTGGGGGCGTCTCTCTGGTGCACCACAGAAGTCAAATCAGGAAAGTGTAAACAGTCTGTAGTGAGTCTGTAGTCTGTAGACAGAATTGGCCTCTTCAATACGTTCAACTTCAATACGTATACATACATAATTAGTTTTATTTGTATTGTATAGACATAAGTGGAAAAGTAGAAAAGCATTGAATCATTACGATGAAGAAGGGACAAAGTCTGAGAGTCGTCGAACGAAACATTTGTCATCTGATAACAGTTTTCACTGTGTGAATTCAGCAAGGACAAGAGAACATGGCTTCTGAGATAAGTACCAATATAATTTGATACTTGGGTTGGATAAAGTGGTGGAGAAGAGACAAGACAGGGACGGGCATCATCTGATGACTAATGTGGACGTGTAGCTGCTCGTATCTGTTGTCGTTGTGTGAGACAGTGTGTATGTTATGTGCACGGAGCTAATAAAGAGGCGACAACAAAGCGAGAGAACAACTAAATCACCAACACATGAGAAATTGTAATCCAGAGACAAGACAGCCATAATAAATACACCAACTCTCTAATATTATTACCCATTACTTATTGTTACAATATGTAGCCTATAGCATATCGCTCGTTCTTATCCATTTATGTATTTCTGCTTTTCTGTGTTGTCAGCAGCAGCCACAACCACCACGTCTTTTCTTCATTAGTGCACAATTTAAATTTTCCTTCTGTAAAGTTCCAACTTTTTCTTGACAAGATAATCTATAGTCGATTACGTTCATACGGTTTCTTGGCGTCAATCGGCTACTGTCATTTACATGTATTGCTGATGTTAGTACATTCCGTAGTATTGCTTGGATTGCACTGTTCCTACTATCACTATTACTCACTATTACAGATATGAGTATGCACTACTACTGCCCACCTTATGAATGCTCGTTGCAAATGCTATGGCGTACAAATGGGTTCTACAGAACGCAGAGGTACGTACTACTGACAATTAGTCAATAGAAATATGAGCCGCTATGTACTTATAAGCAATGTACAAGAAGAGAATAGCCTACGGTTTCCCTTCGCTTGGCTAATCGAAAGGACAGATAAAATGTGGTCTGCCCCGAGATCACATTTCTCACAAGCTCAGCTGCAGCTATTAAATTCAATGAATACATGGTATTCTCATCTTTCAATCAGACTCTCGTCTCGCTTCTCTGTCCACTGGTTTAATGTTTCTATTTGCACACTAAACACTCATGTCATCATCGCAATTATTTACAAGAACATTTACTTATCCCATGTAACTCTGTGTGTAATTCCTTGCCTGGAATGACCTACCAACCTCAAAAGTCGTCACCCCCGCACATTTACACAAAAATTCCACAGAACTACATTCACAATTCTGTGCAAAATCATTCCATGTAGTGTAGCCTCATTATTTCAACACGATATACAAAAAGGCAACAGTTTATGCGACTGTATTTAGTTACAATTTCCTTTAACGCAAGAATAATGCTTAGATTAACAGATACAGCTGTAATGCTAAACTATGCATTTATATGTGCATGAAAACATTGGGTGAATTATGAATAGATCGTCTAAGCATTTTACTAACCATAGTGTAAAATTCTCATTTGATGGTTTCAATTCGACCTACAGGAAAATCCTACAGGGAGTTTCTTAATACCCGAGAAAACTACACACAATGAAACAAAAAACGAATAATAATGATCATTGTGTTTGTGGTCAGCCATTGTGTCTAACTTTGGAACAAACATTAATACACTCTTGAGTTTTGGGTGGTTACACATTGCATTATCGTAAATCCGAATACGAATGTTAAAATAAAGCGCTCCCACGCTTACTGCTAAAGTGAAGTGTAGAGTAGTGACATAATTCCTTATTATTATGCATATTGCAACACGAAAAGTCCTTTCTTCCCCTTATGAACATTTTCCAGCAAGGTCATATTTATTCGCGACGGTTGCACTTGCTGCGGTCAGTCCTCGTTTTGCCAAGTTAGCATTGCAGAAAATCAGTAGAGTTCTCAGATGATAATAAATTTCATCTTGAATGCAATATTATTGTAAAGGACAATAGCTGGTCATACTCAGAATTTGTACTTCCGCTTGACGGTCATCTCAGTGAGTTTTCTGCTATGCAGACGTAAAATATTCCAAAGTGGTTAAACCATAAGGTAATTATGTGTTGAGTCGGCGCCGTGTTCCTCAGATAGCATTTACCTATTTAAGGCATTGTTAGATTTGTGTAAGTGTTTGCTGGGCAGTGAGCTATGAAAAATAGTTCCTCGTTAAAGATCCGTTGCATTTATGGTATAAATGGCGAAATTCGTTTGATTTGGTCGACGGTCGTCCTCACATGTCGACCTAGTACAGAACATTGTAGCGCACTGAGAGGGGTTGCCTTTGATTTCCCTTCTTATCTCTTTGATATCAATAATGGCAATGTCAATTGTCAACCTAATCCGACGATGACCGTACTAGGCGTTCTTAAATACAATGCAACACACGTCTACAGTTAAATACATTACACAGACACAATTAAATACAACGACGAGGGACATACACTTCATTATTATTATAAGGTGAGAGAAGCACATTGTACGATCTAATAAAGTGTGCACAGGTACAAACTGTTGCAATAATAATATCTGTGCAGTACACAAGCATCCTGTGGATTTATTCCAGATTCGCGAACCTTTGAGAGAAAATTACACTCCTTAATTTGGAAGAGCCAATCTAGTGACAGATTATGTACTGTGTACTATTAAATCGCAACGAACAAAAGATAGCACTGCATAGAAAACACTGACCTTATGCCAACACTTAAATGTTATCACAACAACAGCACACCTCACCACTACCAGTTCCGTGTCTCTGTACATCCAAATAGGAAACTACGAGCATTTAGCATGTAGGTGAGTAAATGAGACATTATCATGAGTCTAGAGACCGATTATAAACACTCGGTTGTTTATACTTGTCAATTACATCATCGGTAATTACGTTAGCAGTGGGCACAAAGACAATTAACAATGTTTTGATTGAGTGACATTGAAAAGCTGAGAAGGAGAGGCATCGTTCTAATCGACAGATAATTGACTACTAATTGAACTCTATTATGCATTTATCACCGGACGACATAGATTGCATTTTAGATTGCACACTGTATCCCATTGTAGCTGATTCGGCTCCTTTATCGTTTCTCCATTGACATGGAATGCTCGTCGTCATAAATAAAAACATGTTCTAAGGCAGTTGCTATATACTAGGGCTTCCAGTCCCGGGAATTCTCACCCGGGAATTCTCAGGCAATCTGTTCTCATTTCTCGAAAATTCTCAAGTACCCAA
>JABASC010000648.1:0-34612 GCA_019776185.1 Plutomurus gul | reverse complement strand
GAGACGGGACTTGCAGTACAAATATTTACAAAATAGAGTTCACAGAGAAAGTATCTCGTGTTCAGAGTGCATGTAATATAATAATGTGTAAATACGAAAACATAGACATGTATACTCCTGTCTGTATGGAATTTACCCACCGCCCTCAGTCTGTACATACTGATCGATGATAAAGTTTATTCGTCTGCGGATTTTTACGTTTATTAAGTGATGAGTCAGTAGTGAAAAAAGTATCTTCAATGAAGAAAGCAGCAGGGCTCATCACAAGCACTTAGAATTAGATGCAATACCTTCAAGTCTTTGTTGCTCATCTTTCTCACGTCAAATAGACCTGTGGGATGATAGATGGATGGATGTGTAAATTGGTAATGGTGTGCGAGAGTGTGAGCTCTCAACAATATTGCCAACCACCAGCTCATTTTATCTCTCTCATACATTTTAACACACAATGTATGACTTGAGTTGCGAGTACGAATATTCGTACTATCAGAAAAGATTGTTGTACCTGTTTAGTAAATAAATTACCTCAAGGTAATACTCCAAGTGGAGTATTTATGTATTGTGGTACACTAGGAATCTTACTCATTACAATTTTCATATTTTTGGAAATGCGCCATAGAATATGAATGCCCAATGGTTTGTTCAATAGGTCAATATTGACCTTACTTAATACACATGTGTATTAAGTAATATGGTATTCATCGTAAAGATGAAATTTGAAAGCACGACTAGTAATAACAAATGACCGTTAATTTACAAATATTTTTGCCATTTATTACCGATAATATTTAATCTGTCAAAATTACAATACCACAGAATATGGTCATTTTGTCCATTTACGATGTGAATTGTTTTTAACAGTAAGCAGGGTTGTTCGTTCCAAAAGAGCAATCACAGTCCCATCATTCATGTATCCGTAAATAGTGAAAGTGAATGTTTCATTTTGTCTATGACCATATAAATAGGCAAAGTTCACTAGATCCACGAATGGAATTCCAAATGCTACTGAATTATTGTTTTGTCTACTAATCATGTCACATTTCGCCTTCAAATATGTCAACCCCTATATTTGATTTTTAAAATATGTCAATCTGTGGAAAAAATTAATTTTTTCATAAAAATTATTACCTACAAATTTTCTGTGACAGCTACTAAGTAAGTTTGTTCTGACGGATCAATAATTTCAGAAAACCTTTTAATTGTTGCTCATATTAAACAACCTTGTAAATACAAATGAAATCCTGATTCTTTGATTATCACGAGCTCCTCTCTCAATGTTTCATAATTCATTGAATTTGAGATAGAATGAACTGACTTGATTCTGCATGTTTACTCTGATGTGGAGACATGAATGCAGAATGAAGAAAATTCTCGATTCTCGCACATTTTCGACCATACTACGACGCTACGAAGAAGTAGCTACCGTTGATGGCATTGTTGATTTGACGAGGATGAGATATCGGCTAAGCCCGAGTTGCCTGTACACACACAATAATAAAATAATGCACAGACACTAGAGAATTAACGGGAAGATGGTCTACCTGATAAGTTTCTCGAGTCATCTGAACTCAACACAACATTTTCGTGTGCACGAAGCTGAAGTGTTGCTGCAGTCGTAGTAGCTATATATAGTGTACCTTGTATCCGTGGATCGATCTACTCTGGTTACCCTCTCAATTCTCATCACATTAAGCCACAATAGCTGAGCTCAGCTATGTATTTGTATGCCATGGCTCTGTTAGAGTATTACTATCTACCACTACTCCACTGCATATCTTTATACGCTAGCTACTACAGATAGCAAGAGCACACACATACACACGCACATTTCCTTCAAGTAGTATTACATCCACTGCTAGAAGTATGTAATTGTGTAGAGCACGTTTTGCTTCCATTTCTCTTTCACCCTTCAGCTCACTTGAGTGTACACACAGACAAGGCTCAGCCACTTCCAGGTAGTCAACATCAACATTGGATGGAGTGCTGGACATCCAAGAGCATCTCTTTTCCTATAGTCTCTAACTTACGGTGCCTCTGTGTCTGCGTAGCATCTATCTGTTTACAATCACCATCAACTCCTTTGATCTGTACATTGTATTATGTTACAACACACTGTCATTGTTTAGGTGCTCTCTCTTCCTTGCCCTCATCTATAATGTGGTAGTTGACATCCTATAGACTACCGTTGCTTTGCCGTGCGGTCTTGTCCAATTCCTTTTCCTCGTGCGCACTCTCTCTCACACTAGTAGTATTTGTAATTTTCTTTATCATTTATTCAACCACCCATTCAATTTATTATTTAATGCCCGTCTATGATGATAAATGGACGCCACATTGTATGTGTACACACACAATGTAATGTTGCGTTACACGCTTTCAAAGCATTAAATTAGTTTCGACCAATGATTTTAATAGATAATGCTTCATTCCGCAGGCGTGTTAGCATACTCAGAGCTTGAAATGACAATGTAATGTATGTACAAATTGAATAACAGCTATGTTGTGTAAACAGTGACATTTTGAAAATTCATAGGTACCTACTTTCTAGTTCTGCATTCACTTTTAAAGATATATGAGACAGAATATAATTGTAAGGATGGGAAGCAAAACATTACTTGCTTAAATTGAACCTGACATATTTAATGTCTATATAAAGTGGAATCACACTATATATTCACATTAGTATGATGTTCAATAATTCAATCATATAATTAACCCCTAGGTATAAAGGTACTAAGGTACCTAAGTACGTAGTACGAAGAGTAAAATAATGTCTAATTAGGAATTAACTTGCAATGTGTAAACCAATTTAATGCAGGAAAGTGAAACGTTTAAATAAATAATAGTATACGCATACAACCGGGGAACACGATTAGCCAGAATTCCGTATCTAATCTAATCAATGTATTGATTTTGTGTATTGAACAATTTATACTTTATACGCTGTTTTCTATCCACCTTTACAAATGCATTGTATTCACTATTAAGGGTCCAATAATGCTCTTCCATTCATTTATCGTTACGTAATTCCTAGTTTCGTAGATTCTGCAGTATTTGCTTTAAAATTTATAACATAATTTTACATTGGAGTGATCCAACCTCTGGACTGGCTATATATTTAATTATGTAAGCAAACGGGAACACAGCTCACAATTAAGGAACGGCTATGGTCTTTATAATACACATTCGTTAACTATGGTCAATTGAGTCGTACCGCTTTACTAGGGGAGTGAGGGAGGTTATTCATATCTTTGTGTTACTCACTATTATACAGATATATAAAGTTGATCCTACGTAACGATCCTACGTAAACAAACTTGGCTGAGGGTAAACAACTAGAGGCAAATAACAAATGAAGCACGAGTGGCTACTTAAGCTGCTAAAGTTATTAATATTTTAGTCAATCTTAATCAATGATGTTGTCTGTCGAAGGTTTCCATGACTGATTCAGACTCGTCTTTCATTGAAGACTTTTTGTTAACAATTCCCCTTCATTAGAATACTAGAACTGGAGAGAGAGAACACAATACATACCATACAGATATACTTATACATACATACTGAACATAGTGCATAGTATACACCAACATTGACAAAGTTCCCTTGATAGCATAAATTATATTGGCGTAGAAAGGTTAAGCTCTGTTTGAGTATTGACAGACGTTTAGATTGCCTTGACTTGATTATTGATCGCCGCGTGGAGAAATGCACTGAATTGTATATCAAGGAAATTACGTAAAATGACATTCCCAAGAATGGGAGAATGGAGACAGACAAGACAGACACAGTGGACCAGTATGGCAGAATATTAGCCTTGCCGTCCTTTGTGTACGTAAATAGTGAATTAGACCATTTCATACGTAAGGCAAGCGCTATAGGAGCCTAGCTATCCACGTTGTGCACTGAATCAGATATATTACACTGCTCCAACAAATTTCAGGACAAGACACTGCCAACAACGTCAGTCAATCAAAATTCATGACAATCAACTCACCGAAACGGGGAACAATGGACCTGCGCAACCATCCATGCATGTTTTTCCGAATGTTACCCGCATCGCCTACAATGCCACCACTACCCCACGATTCATCATATTATTTTGCACACTGACAAAAGAATAAGCAATATGCTTCCCAACAGAGGATAACAAAGGATTTTCCTCTATTGTCGTAAACTTAAACTGCCGAATGGATTCAACATTGAAATCAGCCAAAGCTAGCCAGTCGGGCCATAAATACATTTATTGTTTCATGAATGACACACCTCCAATATTGTAAATAAACTTTCTTTCTTCCACCGGAATTCTAATACTCGATGTGATATTTGCAATAAATTCCTTGCAATGTTCACATGTAAATAATCTATTTTTGCAACGTACGAGTAAGGGCACTAAATGAAAAAGATACATTTATAAGCATTACATATAGCAGGGGAGAGTGGGTACGGTTGACTTACTTTTTTTTATGAATTTTCTGCCATAATTTGCATTCTATAGATGAAGTCACATATGTAAATATTATATCCATGTATATTATTCATATTGGTATTGAATTTTGTTTTTCGAAGTAAAATAGAGAATTAATTTCATTCCCACTACAATGAGTCCTGCAGCTGACTTCCTACGTATGAAAAATTATTATACGAATAATTTTCTTCTTTTTTTACACTTTGTACCCCTAACCACCGCCGGACATTGACCTTTTGAATTTTAGTCACAGTTTTGACATTTTGTTTGTAACTTTAAATTTTTTAATTGGAACAACTAATTCTTCATTCATATTCCTTTCTGCTGTATACGTTAATATTAGAGGATAGATTTTTCTGAAGACAATAAAAATTCCCTGTCTGTTTTGAAAGTTACTTCCAACATCCCGAAATCCTAAAACAAGTTTTAATTTTTAGTAAATTCAAAACAATGCCAATTTCGTTCAGAATTACAAACAATTGGCACTTAATTTTAAATTTTGGTCGAGCTCAAACAAAGATAACACATTAAAATTGATGTAAGTCAACTGTACCCACTCTCCCCTACACAACATATATACCTATTTTTATAATACATATAGGCGATTTTAATTAGTACTCAAAATACCGAACAGAAATAATTGACTTGAGTAGTCTTGTGAACTTTGTTTCCTTTACTTACACAATTAAGTATATAAGGTACGGCCTTTGAATTCGGCTAATGCAATTTTAGGTACCTACATTATTCTCGGCATGTAAATCCCCTCACTTGTGTAGAAATCTAATTTTACTCGTGTAGGTATTATTTTCATTACGTATGTACAACCGTCAGTCATACTTTTCACAATTCTTAGAGTGGTTGTTTGTGTTAAGTATATTATAGTATGAAACAAGAGTAACGATATTATTCCATTAATACTGCGGCAACCCAAGCCATCTGCTAGTTTCCATTTAATGGTTAATACGCTGTAAGAATATTCACAAACAAACGCATGTATACATTTGGTGGACCACTCCGCCCTGTTCAGATTTGTAATGATAATTTTAGCCAATTTATTCTGCTTCAGGTCTACCTTTTACTTTTGCACTGTATTAAAACCCAACACCGTGTTGTGGACAGGGGCAGAAGAAGAGGAGAGAGAGATAAAGAGGGAGGGGGACGGTTATTTGATCATCAAATTACTACAGTACATTGTAGTGGTCGATGCAATCGTTACTCTGTCTCTTTTGGATCTTATTAATCTTACTCTGTTACCAACCGCGTACGTACCTCCATGTTAAGTTACAAATGATTTCAAAAGCCCCATGTACATATTACTGTGGAACACTACACACGTTGTTGCTACATAACGCTTACTTATGTGTCGCTAAACAGGATTTGCTGATATTTTCCATTTGCTCAATTCCGCTCAACTTTCTGTCAATGTCTGTGTGTGCACACGGAATTCGTAAAAGCCTGGAATAGAGCACACACATAAAGTGAGAGAGAGAGGCAGGGAAAGGAAATCCTTTCAACATTTCTAGTTAGAGAATGTAGTAAAGGCCTAAGCAAAATAAACAAAACGCGCTAACCTGTACTACTGTTAGTACATGCTCCACAAATGTAGTGTAATGTGCACATTCAGGGTTGGATTCCGGTAGCATTGCATAATACGTTTTAACCATTTCCAGGCCCACATCTACTCACCGAGAACAGCTTTTACGTTCCTACTGTATAGTGTAGACTTTAAAGAACTCATGGTGGAACACAAAATGTTGTTAGTAGCAGTGGTTCTGGGCTAGCCGGCTGTGTCTCAACTGCTGTCTGCTACCCAAAGCACTGATAATGTGATGCAATGATATTCATTACTACTGCGTCGTCAGCTACCACTGTACTACTGGTAGGTATACGCTCATTCTGTGAGTGTGTGTTACATTGTGCCCCAACATTTGTTCTACGTACTATTACTGTAGCGCTGTGATATTTGGATACAATGATCTTCAGTTTATATTAAGCTTATTAAGAACTACGAGTTTGCCGCGAATGTATCCAGTCCAGAGTATGTGTACTACATAATATACAGGAGCAGCGATAGCTTGCCACCGACTCATAACATAATTTAATGTAAGCAATGTTTTGCCTTTGAATGTAACCCGTTTCCATTAAATGTAAAGCTAAACTGACTCTGGAAAAAGTATGTACAGATAATCTATGGGTGAGTAGGAGTGGAAAACGACGCTAATATTATCCTTCTGGTATACATACTAATGGTGAGTAAGTGAGAGTATCATTAATGTGGGACTATGTGCATGCATTCCACGTGAGACAATTTATTTTCGTAAGCGGGTAGGGGCCAGCAATTGCACTGACCTAACTTTTCTATATATTACTGGTATAAATGTATAGTGGCTGCATGATGTTACATACATGTAGATGTATACTAGACGAAGCGTAGAACCGGAATTTATGCACATACACAAAGTGGTGTTCTACCACATGAAATTAACCATTCTGCTCCATTACTGATATGACCGAGTAGAGGCAGGAAGGAACGATTTTTATTTGTAGGATGACCTGAGAGAAATTCAATCATGTTTGATGTGGCCATATTTTGTGGCTTACATCGTATTAGTGAAAACCGTAATATCTTGTTGGGTTCCAGTTAGTCACTTTTTATATTCACTTATTTGGTTTGATGGGTGTAGAAAACAGTGAGATGCTTTTATGGGGCATGAAATAGTGACGTTTGGCGGTCTAACCTCGTTTTCCTGTATTATGCGAGAGTAGTTGGTCTCTGCAATGTCAACATTGCGGATGCATGCATATAAAACTTATTTAGTACTTGAATGGACAACTTGTACAGTTTTGTTTGATTAATTAAATTCGTTTGAAAAGAGATAGGGAATGAGGAATGGTGAAAGTTACTTTCTGCAATATGTATATTAAACGTGTTGTATATATGTATTTGTGTTCGTGTTGTTGTCATATGACATTTGTCGTACAAAGATTAGGCGTTTGCACTACGTACTCCCTGAGTCTGCATTTTTATTGCTAGGTAATTTTGTGGCTCTATGGTTGGGTTTACAAAACACAATATCAGCTATGTAGCTATTTGATATAATGATGCATGTAACGTTATAGCCCGTAAACAATGACCTGGTATCCTTATTTACGCTGAAAAGTAGGAAAAGAAGATTAGCCAATGAAAGTCAAGTTGTTGTGCAGAAAGGAGGAATGAACACGCAATGATTTTTCACTTTCGCTTGTTTTTATGACCTGACTCACGGGGCTTTTGCTTGACTCAAATGTGAGTAGTGGCGTTTCTTACCAATTGACTAACTTACGTACTTATATTAAGTAAATAGGTAGATTTGAATCTATGTCGAGAGTATCCGATTTTTCATTGTGCACATTATACTGTGCGTTGTTGTAACAGTCGATTTTCTTATACCTATAAAGGTAAGTGTGTCGAGACTGGAGTTAGTAGTTAGATATTACTTCATATTTGTTGTGGCGTAGTATACGTAGATACACTCGCATCCGGCCAACTTTCTTTCCTTTCCTGTTCCCAGACTGTCGGCATAAAGCCTATGCAATAATCAGTACGGTGCAATTGTAGGCACCATTTGTGTTGTAGTCGTGTTTAAGTAATATCATTGTCAAAATCCGCCCGGTTAGTGCACGTAGGGATCGCCTATTATATGTTGTTGTAGAGTGGACAATATATAGGGGGAATATTAAACGATTTATTCGATCGAAATATGGAGTGCTACCTTTACTTAGTAGTTTCTAGGTTCAAGCAATTGGAGTGATCGTGACTATTAATGTAAATTTCTTATACGGTCTGCGATAAGCAAACTATCGTGGAACAAGTGTGGCCATTTTATGACTGATTCATTATTCATTACGCAGTCTTACGTAGAGTTGGTTTCAATAAAATCAGAATGAAATCTAAGTTTTCAAACTCTTTGCGGAAAAATAAAATTGTCGTAGTCTGGTTTAGTTTGTTTGGTAAAATTGTGTAAACAGGATTCTGTGAATTGAGACACAATTTCCAATCGTTTTAATCAATAGTTCAAATTTCCTTTTTGTATACGGTTTCTTATACCAATAAGCATCAAATTTTACTGTTGTCACATACTGGACAATTCCATAATAATAATTTAATATGTAATAAATATTGTAGCAAAGTAATATACGCATTTAGGCATTATGTATTTATTTATGTGCACAAGTTAAAGTCATATCTTTCATGTTGCACCAAGTTTGTAGAGGATGCTAGAAAAAATGGAGCAATTATTATTATTTATGATGAATTTCTCGCCTTAGTTAAAACTGATGCCGTAATGTTTTCAAGTACTTTTCTGTCATATCTCGCATCGCTATAGTATAAAATGCGTTTTAAAAGTGAAAGTAAATAGGAGTGACATAAAATAAATTGTAAGATTTATTCAACATGTGCGACGAAATATGTAATAGGATGAATGCCACGCATTTTAGGCACCTGTTTTAAATAAGGCTCCATGGCATAACTTCCCTGATTGCACCTTCTAAATAGATAAGTGCTCAATAGAGTAACAAATTGTTGGCCGCATTCAATGCTAAGCGCCTACACACAGAAAACTGTTTTGTTACATATTCATCCAATCCAGTAAGATTTGCATGCAGCTGGTCAAGTTTGAAAGGACAAGTATTTATACTTACTTAGCAAACGTCGAATGGGGTAGTCTATGATGATTCTTAAGCTTTTCGTTACTGGCTTCATTTACTGACTGTGGCCACAGTAGCCCAGTGAAAATCAATGAGCGATTGAAAAATCGCGTGTCACAGATACAAACGAGGCAATATATTCGTGGTAAACTGCAGTTACGACTCTTACGTCAGACTTCAAATGCCTGTTATATACCGAGACGCTTTTCTTCATTTTAACACCTTGCCTGCAGGAGTTTTCCTCGTTTTAGTCTCCCACTTTCGTAGCTTTCTCCTGTATTTAAGTGGACTGGTTTGCTTGGCAACTTATCACCACAACATTTATACACGCTTAAGTTTTAGGTCAAACTAAGGCGAAACCTCCCAATAGTATTAAACCACCAGATACAACAGCAAACCAAAACTGCACGACTATATGCATTTCATGAACAACTATACGACCATTATGGCAAATAGTACGGCTACACAGTGTGCAATTTTCCCGCGTAATTATTCAGCTATTGCATTTAATCTTCCAAATGCCCGATAGTACTTTCCCTGTGCTCGTGAAAGGCCCTTTGTGTATTTGTATATTGTGTATTTATTATCTGCTGCTGTGGCTAAGTTATTTATACGTGCTGCGTTCCCACTATTACTACTACTTTCTGTTTCCTTATTTATTTTCTCATGCTTGCATGCTCTAAACTCTTGACTTGACACGGAATTGTTGGGTGCGGCTTGACTAACATGGCATAAGCCCACTCTTCTACTATACAAGCGGTCGCATCCTTAACACTATTCTATTATTCTATAATGTTTAGCAAAGGATGAAAATTTTCATCATTATGTTTGCCCATCAGTTTTGATTGTACAACAATTTTGCATAAAATGTTGCGTAGAAAGTGAAATGGTTACATAAACACTATTTTCTTTGTCATTCCTTGTCTCACACTTTGCATAATGATGGTGATACAATGATGACAGTGGAGAGGAGACGAGAGTAGTAGTTGAGTGCCTAAGGCTGCTATTGGCGTGTTTGAAATTCTACATAAGAACTTTGGCAGGAGCTTCAGTATTGATTTCCAGTTAGTACAAATGAACTAACGCTGAAAGAAGATAAGAGGAAATGATAAGATGACGCAACGAAATGAGACTGGCTAGCCGGCTAATAATATACCATCTGCATAGCATACCTCTCTCACCATTTTATAGCGATAATGATCCCATTTGAATTTTAAGGGTCAATCAATTTATTCAGTTTACCCCAGCCCTGCCTTCCAC
This sequence comes from Plutomurus gul, assembly GCA_019776185.1. Lineage (NCBI taxonomy): Eukaryota > Metazoa > Arthropoda > Collembola > Entomobryomorpha > Tomoceridae > Plutomurus > Plutomurus gul. The sequence continues at coordinate 24,198 of JABASC010000648.1, read as the reverse complement.
TGCCCTATTAATAGCCAGACCGTACCACATTTTATGTGGCTGGTGTACTGCACTCGTGCTGTATCTGAAATCAGTCTACCAACCTATATTGGTAGATCTACGAGAATGTTTACTTTAGTCGAAGAAAACGTTTCCGAAAATGTCGATATTTTGCAAGACCTTATACTTATATGCATTCTGGTGTAATTTGTGCCTACCTATGTTATTCAACATACCCAATAAGGAATAATGTCCTTCTCAAAGCGTTTTTCAGTCAAATCCTAAATTCTGGGACCGGTATTTAAGCATCCCCCATAAAAAGGGGTATTGTGTTCTATCTGTGTGAAAAAGTGATTTCTCCAATACAATCTCGATGTATCATCTTGGTTTATCATTCTTATAAGAATTAGTATAATATTAATATAAAAATGTATTTAACAGAACCAATTTTTTATTTCATTAAATTAATTGTATGTCGTATTTGTAATTTAAGGGGAAAGGAATCGAATGCTGACCTGATACAGCATTTATAAAAAAGTGTCTCTGTGCTGTGGCTTTGCTCTGCTCCGATTTTGGGAAACTAACACAAGCAGTGACTATTTATTTGTACTCTAGCTCAGGAAATGTAAAAAAGGCAAGTGTTTGGACCAAATTAGACCGCTCTCAGACACTCTGACCTGTTAAAATAAGAAGAAAAGCACTACATCAGGCACCATAATGTATAATCAATTATAAATTTGACATTCATTTCATTTACAGAATTAGCCTCTCTGTCGAACAGAATAAATGAATTTCTTTCCGGCAAAGTCGTTAACAATTTTAATTACAAAATTAAAGAAAGGAGTTATTGAAGTGCACTGTCGCTCCAATACCCATGTTTCAATGAAAATTAGGAAAATAATTGGAATTTCTAACCAGAAAGAAATTAGGAAACTACTTACTAGCAGTTCTATCAAAGCGAAAAGCAATATTGCTTGCTCTCTTACGCTAACAATAAGTATTAGGCTTATCGGAGATAGTGCCGACGCAAATAGCATTTTACACTTTTTCAAGCGAATGCAAAATGAGAAATTCACATTCCAAAAACTTTAGCTAGAGAACGGCCAGTTCTAATTAAGCAACAACACTTCCTTCACTTTCTAACTCTACTGGAAAAAGTTTCTACCCTACATATTAAATTACAGGATAACACTTATTTATTTATTACAAACCATTACTCACCTACCAGTTCAAAAGTTACAGCAGCATAACGTCCCACTAATAAAATACGTAGCCAGTTATCGAATAAATTAACCTTGCAGTAGTAGTGGTAGTATTTGTAGTAATGGTAGTAGTAATAGTAACAGTGAAAGGGAGTAATAGAAAGGGAAAAGAGTGTTAAAGGTTAATACTACATATTTATCAGGGAAAATTGGTAAAGAAAAAGTGCACTGAATGACCTGAGGCATCTATTCGAAGAAAGGAAAATCCCCATTTATAGTCGGCTAACTTTTTCTCGTCTCGTTCACATTTTCACTAATCCATTTCATCCATTGTCTGGTAGTAAGATCTGTCTGGTAACTGGTAGCGGTAGTAGTAAGAGATTTTCTCCCTACGGTGAAAGATGTGTGTTCAGCACAAGAAGGAGAAGTGAAGCAACTATAGTATCATTTCTATGTACATTGTATAGTATCCTTGAATAAATTCTGTTCATGCATTTGTGGCAGGGGGATAGCTGAGTGACTGGTTAGTTGTGGTGGTGGTGGCGGAGGTAGAGTAGACGATTGAGCAGAAGAAAGAGAAAGAAAGAGAAGAGAGAGAGGAAACCGGCAACACATTCTCCATACTGCAATACTGTGTGTACCAGCAGTACAATGGTAGTGCGATGATAATAGTCGACTACTAAATGAATGCTGACCTGAATTTGGATTCGGAACTGTGGAAAGGAATCGTGAATGGGCGGGAGAAGAGAAACTAAAAGTGTCTAAAAATAGTTCTTCCCTTCCCATTATTTCCTTCCTTTCCCATCAACCATTAAGCTGGCAGAAGGTCAGGGCACTAAACTAAAATCAACTCGCCTATTACGTTACTTTACTTTATCGTGTAAATAGAACATTTTATACATACTGACTAGAAGTAGTATAATACTATATTTTCCGGTATAATAATACGTTGGCCCTGTGCGCTTCCCCAGCAGTGCAAATGTAGAAGTACATGTACAACAAAACGAATCGTGCTATATATGTGACGTATATTTATATATCTGTCTTCCACTATATTATAACCTCTCTGTCTTCTTATATCTGCAATACCATCTACTCTCAAACGATTCAACTTTATAGACATGATTCCTTTTGCTTCCTTTCTCTTTTCCTATCGGTTACTTTGATTCTGTTACGACCTAGTTGGGCTACCCGCTATGTTTGCATAATGTCCACACGTTTCCGTCCAAACATTTTAGCTGATAAAGAAAGTCACGCTGCACCTTTCTTCCCTAAATATTTCACCACACACAGTTCATTTCTCACTCACTCATCTTTTCTCGTGGCCGTCTCGCTTTCCTAATGGAGCATTTAGTATCTCTCCTAATTGCTAGGCTTGACTACTTTATGTTTCAAATAACATTACACAAATGTAAACTAAATTATGCTGCAGCAGTTACTTACTGCTTGCAACTAATCAGTATGAAATTAGTGGCGGACTCCTAGAATATTTTCAAACCTTTTGCCTAACGTGGCGTGGAATGTGGAAATCAATACGATAAGTGTGTAGGTATTTCTCGTGGTACACAGAAATATTTATTTTACGTATTGCGTTCCGTATAGCAAGCTAAACAGCAGGTATTCGGCAATAGATACCGATAATGAATGTCAGGCTTGGATGACTGTCGTAAGAAAGGGAAACGCATAAGGAAACGCAAATGACTGTCACTCATTAAAATATGTAAAAGAATGTCATCTTAGTATGTCGTAAAGACTGTCACCTTTCCATGGACGTAGATGACTGTCAAGCATGCAACAACGCAAAAGATACAGAGCTAGTCGGGATTTTCAACTACCTCACTTAATTTTACAAAGATATGGAAGGGTTGCTAGTGAAAGATGCTTTCACCGTCCCCAAATTCTCTGGGGTGGAATGAGATAAGGGGTGCCCTGATGATATTCTGAAAATAGGTCTATCCGTAGTCCGTAGCTAAATACCTTGCAATGATCCTGCAAGTGCCTTTTTTGAACATTCCTTCTCTAACAAAATACTGAGTTCTCATCCGTATTTTGGTAGCAGAGAATGATCCGTTTCGTAACATCCTCATGTTCCCTTCTATTACATTTGATAACACACAAGAGATTCTTTTAGGCATACGATTTTAGGATGTGTAGATCATAAATTTTTTAACCCTGGCACTATTCCGTCCTAAATTAGAGATTTACAGCTTGTTGAATTTAGGGACTTTATTATTGGCACATGATTTATTGTTAGTTTAGTGACACAAATTTTATTCTCGGTGTTCTAAAGTATGCAATCAGTGTTTTGAGTGGTTTGTATCATAAAGGGACAAAATGAGTAAAATATAATTTTATAAGGATATTATACATATCGGGAAATCGGTAAATCGGGAACACTGATTTAATTTTATTCATTTATTCCACATCGCATCACTTTAGCATGTATATCGGTTATTTTAAATGAATTTAAAAAGTCTCGAAAAATCAAATGTTCAAACATATGTTTAGTTTAATGCGAGTGTATTTGTTTAAAATTTGAACCATTGCAACACTGGACACGTACACTAACATTTCAAATATTTTGCGTGGTCGAAGGTCTGACAGTCAACTACGAGTGCTTTGTGTGGCACACTTTTACGTATTTTAATGAATAACAGTTATTTGTGGCTTCGGTACTCAGACACAGCTTTCGCATGACTAGTAATCGAAGTCTGACACTCCTTATCGGATACCAGTTGACAATAAGTGCAATGATATAGAGTCCATATCGTAGAGTAATATTGTTTCATGTTCTCTTGCATATCCAATGCGAAATCTAGATGGTAAATGTTTTCATTGTAGTCAAATTAGGAGAAATCCTTGAGCCAGACATGCAAAGATAGTCAATCATGTACAATTGTATAACGGCTATTATTAACTCGTTTTACTATGAAACTGTCAGAATTAATTGATGAGAAAAACAGCGCTGGTGGCTGGCTACTTGATCTGCTTTATTACACCAAACAGCTCAAAGGAATACTACTTTAATAATGGTATTCTCTCTCTCTCTCTCTCTCTCTCTCTCTGTCTATCTGTTATCAAACGCAGTTGCAGATGCCAGTGGTTTCCACATTGTACACCTACTGACTATTTCATTTTCGAATCATCCAGATATCACGACTGTTATTCTTGACAAGGTTTGTCGCTTATTGCTCATGTATCCACAGTGGGAACCCCTCCTTTCCGTACTGCCGAAATTTGTTACTCCTTCTCTGTTTTATTAAATAGTTCAGCCCTCCCTCTTTTCTGAATTTGCACCACCTTCCTTCCATATTTTATGTCTTATACCCTTCGGTAACAGTAGGCAAAAAATTGTTTTCTTTACTTCGCATATAATGGATACCGTTGTGTTTGTAGACTGTTGTAATGTTGCATTTCTTTGGAAGATGAGATGGAAAATAATATCTCAAACTAAATTTTGAAATGATGTTTATACAATTCTTCATTTACAAATTATCAGATATCTTAAATGTTTTTACACTTATTTACAATTATCGTAGCACTCACTCTAGGCGTTACGTCACTCAACAATGCGTATTTCTCTAATAATTTAAGTAATCTAAGTAATTTCACTAATAATGAACCCCTTTAAATCCCCGTGACTACTTTTTCAGACTTTCCATAGCAAAAAGTATATGGAAATTGCACATAGTAATTGATATATTTAGGAACGATGTACCTAAGTGTGCAAATGCAAATTTTCTCTAATTCAACGATTAATCTTTAAATTTCAAGATGGTAACGTACCTAACAGCAATTAAGCATTAAAAGTGTGTATACATTATGAATGATTGATGATGGACGAGTACAGCGCTCTTGCTTATAAACCTGCTGTTGCATAATGGATCGCATTTGGCCAAGTGGAGACTTGAAGTGCAAATGCAAATCTATGTAGAATTATTTATTTAGAGTAGTAGCAAGAGTTACTCTAGTAAATATGTAAAGCAATGTTATGTGGAAAATTATTTCCTGTTGTATACAATCAGTAGTCACGGATTACCTTGCTACAATCATTAACGATGAATGAGTCAACTAATGTGTGCTTGCACGCATGTTATAGGTATGAAGTAAAGTTGGAATTTTATAATTGATTAGCGTATCTTATAAGTAAATAAGTGGTACATGGTACATAATAAGGGCAGTAAATGGGGCACTTATGGTAGTTACAAAATGTACTTGTGTAAATTCACATTTAATTAAATTTAGTACATATTTGTACATTAAAATGTCTTTGCTCTAAACTATTGGAAAGCCGTACAGCCGTACGTGTACTCCTGCTCCACTATAAATAATATATAACATAAATAGCTAGAAAGGTGTAACATGGTTTTGTAGAAAAGTGACCGAATATTGATTCAGAAGTTTTCCAACTGTTGTATACGAGTGTGTTCCGTTCCGTCGTCGTTGTATTAAGTATTTCATTTCCTGTAACTATACATTCTATCACTTATCCATTCTTTTTACATTTTAATGCTACTACTTATTTTCATTTTTCTCCCCTTTCATTGATTTCTATTAATCAGGAAGATTTATTTTAAATTAATATGTGAACCCCCAAAAAATCTCTTCGCCTCGTATCTAATCTTCGATGTGCTGTGCGTGTGATTATTCCTTATTATTCAAGTTTAAAACCTTCATTTTATGTATGTACAAATGTACTTTCACTTTGCTATTTTATTTCTAATATGAATTCCTACAATTTGACACGAGTCATTCGGTACCTTTCATATCTATTTTTGACCTTTTTTTCGTACGAAACAAAAACATCATTAGTGGAGTAAGCCGTTCTGAGCTATGAATCCTGAAGGATTTGTATACGTTATGTCATAAGCACATCTTTAACCCCGTTTTCTCCATTTTTTATAGATTCCTGTGACGTCAGGGAACAAAAAAACAATGCCTTTCCTTTTTTGCGTTTAAGATACTCAGCAAAACTTCAAAATGATAGTTCCTTTTGTTATTTGAGGTATTTGCTTTAGTCCCAAATGCATTCTCAAACCATAATTCAAAATTTGGTTTCACTTTTTATTTGACATTATTTCTAGTTTTCTTCTATTTGTGCACATGAATATATCCATTTACTGAAATATGCAGTAGTTTGCTTGTAAGAAGTGTTTTATTCATTATAAAAAAGGTAAAGAGCAAAAGTTGTAAAAAAGCAAACCGTTTTACCTTTTTGTAGAAAAGGCCATGCCTTTTTTCTTCCCTGCTCCACAGAGTTGTTTTTGTAGCTGTGCGTTGTACTACTTACCATAGATGATGTTGCCCCTTGTATTTAATTGCGGATTAGAATACCTTACTTTTTGTATAGTTTGCACGTACCTATACCTGAATCCATTCACTTTTTCCAGTCTTAATTATAGCTTCTCCTTCTACTAAGGAGTAGGCTGAAGCTTTTCAGAATAGAATACTTTTTGTTAAGTTATGTTGTGTAGTCTTAGCTGTCTAAATTGTTCCTTAACAAATACTGCGACTGCGGTTTGGTTTATGGATTTTATTTCATTTGTAGTCATTTCAAAGTGGGAAGCATTTGCAGAATCGAAACTGTGGAAGTTGAAGATTGAAACTGCCACAATTGTTACCACTAACCACAACCACCACTCCAATTCCAATGCTCATTATAAAGAGATAAGCAAAAGTATTGGCGGCTACATTTGATTTTCTAAAAGAAATTTTATGGGGTATTAAATTGCAATGATCGAATGTAGGGAGACGTACATTCCCATGTCCTTTGCAGAAATTCAACGCAGAAGATAGTTGTGTGTATACTGTGTATTATCAGTAGGAAGTTTGATGTGTATGTAAGTTAATAGTTGGTAGGTGTAAGAAGCGCATTGTTAGAAGAATGTCTATAATATGAACTCATCTTCGTTCTTCGTTATATTGGAGTTCACCCTGGTTACATTATGTGAGTTTACCGTAGGAATAATTTGTCCAGTGTCTTTTGTTAGTTGGTGTGCATGAACGTGGTGAGATTTGGTTGCTAGTATACTAATGACTGTGGCTACAGAATTTCAAATATGCTATGGTTTACTCCATCGTACTATTACACGGTATTAAATTCCGGGGTTTTACTCCTATTAATAGTTATAGTCATTGTGTGAGAATAATTCACGTACTGACTGTAAGTCTTCTCAGAATGGCTGTACACAGCCGTCTCTACACGTAGGGATTTTAACTATGAAATAATCTGTGTATTGTTTTCCCAAACTCCATTGTACACCACACACCAATTATAATTGTAAACTGAATGAAGAGATACGAGTGTGTAACCCAGGCTAGAAGATTTCAGCTTTCCCCACTCCTCTATTATACTCATTCTTTAGAACGGGAAACAATGGAAAAGCATAGTTGGAATTTATTGTCAGTTAAAGTGGCTGACTGACAGAGTGGGTTCTCCCTGTTTGTATATTGTGTACACTCATAATATAATACTGCCCTTTTAACTTCAGCTGTACAATCAACACAAAGTAGTCTGATAGGTAGAATTAGGCTTAGGCCACCACAACGAAACAAACACAAGAGAGTGTGTGCATTATGCGCCATTTTCATGCATATTTTAATTTTGCTTTAACTATAATTGACTATAGTATTTTCATTGGTAACTTTCTCCTACTCTTTCACTCGAAAGTATGGTGAGCAAGTTATTTCTGAATTCTACAATCCTGACAATCAAAAGACATTAAATTTGTAAATGCAATTACGCTCTTGCACCTGATACGTAAGCAGTTGAACATAGTTTGATATTGAGTAGAGCTCAAGCTTTTAGTGTATCCTGCATTATTTAAATATAAGAAAGGAATGCAGTGATACAGAGAACAAAATGAAGATGGAATGTTAATGGAGTAGTGCTAAAAACTTAATTTTCAATAATTCATTGAAACACGAGAAATAAAAGCAACACGCTCATTATGCAATTTATTTAGAAAATACTCTCGAAATGTATTATGTGAAATTGTGGTACATAAAACATCTAGATAGCACCTTTGTAAAAAGATTTGTATGCTAGTCACAGCTTCTACAACATTTGTGCTAGCATTACATTTAATTGCACCCTTTTCATCATTCGTCCTTTGGTAGGAGTGCGTACTTTAAAGTGCTGTCAAAAGAAAGGTGACATTATTCGCTTTAGTAAACAGATTATGTAAACAATGTATTCTTCACAAACAATGCATTCCATAGATACAGCACAAATTATGGTGTAGTACGTGAACTTCCACGCAACGAAATTTTGATGGTTGCAAAATTTCACTTGCATGAATGGAAAAGAGAAAAAAATGTAATTTCGTGAGTGAGAATGAAAGATTGTTAGGCAGTTTTACTATGCAATTCATAAAATATGTTTACTAATGACATCATTTCTTTACATGACTCCATTGAAATAGTTTGTGAAAATCTGAATCTGCAAAGTGTTGTACACTTGTATTGCCTTAAGCAAAGTGGAAGACTAACTTATCAAGGTATATATCAAATTTTTTCTCTATAACAGTTCATAAATTAAAGAACGCAAGTCTATAGCCAGCATTCCACATATAGTGCAAGCACTTTTTAAAAGTCTATGAACCACCTCAAAGCAATGCCAAGAATGTCACATTAGCATTCATTCGTAACTAGAATTAGACGTATGTAGCACGTTATCTATTTGTGTATTGTTTTCGTCCTAATACACTTCCAAAAAACGATCAATATGTCGTACTGTGAATTTCATCTGTCAATTCAGGTCTCCCACAAAGCTCCATTTACTTACAGTGAATTATAATAGAGTAAAACCCAACTTGCTCTCTCTTGGAGGGATATAGGGATTAGTAGGGAATAACGTCGAACATTGGTTCACATTCACCGTAAGTATCGTCACAAAAATTATTAGTGATGGCCTTGTAGAAAACATAATAGCAATTAGTATTAACTATGCTCTCTAATGCAATGTGTGCAGTTATGGCCACAATTTAGCCATGGTCGTACTACAGAGCAGTCACACGAAGTAGATGAGTTGAATAACTGGGAGAATGATATTAGGTGGATGGCAATGGCAGACAGACTGCCAAAACCGAATTTCCTTTCAATGCCTTCTCTCTCCATGGCTCCGTGGTGAAGAGAAAACATTAAAAGTCTTTGTGGCTTGCCTTGGCGTTCAGAAAAGAATGAGAAAAAAGTAGTGCATCGGAAAGGTAAAAGTAGAACGACCGAACATGCCTGCCCGCAAAAGTTTCACTTACTTACTTCCACTGTGAGGGAAGAAGTTGCATACGGTTATACTTTAATATTACCCTGGTAGTAGTGGTATATTTCTCGTTTACTGCGTCCCACTCCTCTGCGAACCGGCACTTGGCTTCGATTTGGCGTATAATGGCAATGGTGAATATAAGGACAACTTTCCATCGTTTCTTCACCTATCTCCCTTCATGTGTAGTATATACTATGTGTGTATTTGAAGACACCATACGTACTATGAGTACTATAACATTGGAACATACAACATACCGAGTTTGCAGAATTTTGCTTTGGTTTTCTTCGTTTCGTGCGAACTACGACAAATACAGAATCAATACTGTATTGGCGATTCAACTGAGTGAGTTCCCCTACTTCATTCTGAATTTCTCCTCTCGAAGATACAAAATTACATTGTTATCCGCACGTTGAACTATGTTATGGTGTGGGTGCATAAACGTACTAGTGGCACTATATTTAGTAGGCAGATATCAACGAGAATCTTTCAGAGTGGGGAAATGCTGTCGCACAGTAATACACGAAGGATATTACGGGGAGCGAGAGAGAGAGAGAGAGAGCCGCAACGGTCGGATACGAAATATCAGAATAACTACATAAAGCAAGAAATAACTTTGGAAGTGCAGTTTGTACGAACATATGTATTGGAATGGAAATAGGTAGACATAGTTGTAAATATATTGGCTTGACACTCATCGAGTTGCGTTCCACAGGCAAAAGTAATAACCCTTTGACGGCAAATAAACGACTATGCCCACATTAATGTATGTATGTACATAGTTCGGCGTAGTCGCGTTTTTATTCTCCATTTAATATAGTGCTGCTGTGTACTGTACTGTGTACTTGTGCATACCTATAGTTGAATGTTTATCTAGTAGTACTATCTGTAATGTGAATTGAGTTGTAGTGAAGACGACGACTTTCCACCAGAAATACTACTACACATCAATATGAATTGAAATCGATAGTGTTTTGACCTTCGCTACGATCACAGTAAATGTATTCCTATACACACACATAGTGCTAAGACTTGGAACTGTAAATAGGAGGAGGAGGCTATACTATAAGGTTGGGTAGTTGCTCCTGGATTTTTGCCGCTGGAATTCACTGATACATAGATCACATCGAATTTATTTCCTGACAGTCCAATATGCTTTTAAAATTTATTCACTTTATCTCCACTACGTATACTAAGAGTACACGTAAATACTGTCGACCCAAAATATACTTTAAGCTCTACTGCTTTAGAGCTATTTGGAATTACCTACTACTTTCAATATGTTCATAATACAAAAGTCGTTTGTCCCTTTATGTTTACTCGCTCAGTCTATCCAAGTGCACTACCGAACTCGGAAAAATTTATGTATGTTCACGCTGTGCACCAACCTCTTTTGTACTACATATAACAACAATCGCTCTCTAGATAAAGCTTGCCATTTACGATAACAAATTCCTAATAATTGTGCATATAGACTCAAAGTCAGCTAATCAGAGTGTATTCATCTCTCATGGCATATTTTAGGCACACCGTGACGTGCATTCTGTTTTTCTTTAGAATAGACTGCATTTGAACAAGAATTGTATAAATTTACTGAGTTCGACATTTTACAAATGGTGACGGTTAACCATTATTGAATAGATTGTGGACGAAAAAAGTTCGAATGCATGAATGTCACAGACTAACCGTTGGCATATTTATCTTCATGTACGTTCAACTGGAATCTTCAGTTTAAATTTAAGGATGAAACGATATGACTTCACTAAACTTTATTTTATTTGCATCAAACCAGACGGGAGAGTCATCTGTTAGTACTAGTTTAATGTAGTAGAAAAAGTGTAGTAGGTACAAGTCATACCCAGACACAACTTTGTCTTTTATAGGACTTCCCTCGTGTAAGACTCAGGGTCACCAAACACTTTTGTGTAAATTTGCTGAAAGTTCACTGTCTATATCTCTCTCTCACACACGACACACACACAGACACACGGGGGTTCGTGTTGCTTTCACCAAAAGAATTTACGCACCTTAAGGGTGTTGGTAGAAATATCTGCTCCTTCGAGGCAAAAGTCCACTGTACACATTTATTGTCAGTTACAAATAATATTTACTTTTTATATACTAGCTGGCAAAAAATGAATACTATGGTATAGGTAGGAAACTTAACGATATCTATTTGTTGCAAGTTTGTGTGGAGTGGTTCCCAAAAAGAAATTTAATTATATACATGGAGTCCACATAAATACAAAGAATGTTTCAAGGATGTTATTATTGATGCATTACTACATTTTCCGCAATTTTGAGTACTGCAATAAGTACTAATAATCTAAAGGCAAATTACAGTCTGGAAAATTGCGGCTGACTGGGCTGACTCACTGAAACTAAATATAGTCTTTCAAAAGAATTCCAACTGTTACAGTTCGTTGAATTCATGCTTGATTCTATTTTGGTTATTTGAGAGAGCAATAAATTGGTTGGATTGTATTGAGCCGAACTGAACCGAACCGAAAAATTGAGAAATTGACCAAATTGTGTTTATACTTAGTTAAACTCCATATGCAATAGTAGTACGCAGTGTGTACACATGTAAGCATTACCTTTCTTTTCCTCAAAGGTCTCGATTTCAAAGCGAAAGGTCTCTATGAACACAATTATGAGAGTAATGCAAAAGGATGTTGTCTTTGTGACCCTTCTGTTTTCCCGTGTAACTTCCTTGGTCATTTGTTTATTAAGATATTGACAGTATAGTTTTTTATTTCTGAAAGACATGTGTCTGTGAAACAAGTGTACGTTCTCAGGTGAAGACGGCGTTCTATAATACAAAACGTATGTTTACGTAACTACACATACGTTGTAATAAAATGTTATTACATTTTTGCTTTTTATGTCACTCAATTTCAGAGTATTTTAGGCTGAAATGCGCGAAGAGCAATAAAACTGTTTGTCACTTCATGACTTGGCACGTCAGAAAATACTCTCTGACAAGTGTATGCACTTTATGCTCCTCCATCTTACGTGCTGCTGCTCTTCTGCGTCTTCCTTCAGTTATGTCTACTTATAAATTGTACATAGTATTGTGTAAGTTCAAATGTACAATGCACTATGACAGAACTGCATATGTATTAAACTTGAACGAATGCAGAATAATAGAAAACCTGGGTGGATTACCTAGGTACCCTTTCGTTGCAGAGATAGAGACGCAAAAACTTGATACAGTTGACATCATTTGGGGTCCTGTGAGACACACAAAAGCATGTCGATGTTTTACCTCTTTTCACAATTTTTCATGTCCATTTTGTCCTGCATTTTATATGGGCTAGGTTTCAAATCAAACCGCTTGCACTCGACTATTTAACCACAATCAATATTTTATTTTATATACTGCTTCGCTTCATTCTGAGACAAGAGCGACACATGCGAAACCTTTTATGAGGATAACACACTGCCAACGTCGAGAGAAAAACGAGAGTAAGTAGTCGACCGAAAAGACTTCAGCTCGAATTGTTCAATTCAATGACCCTCCAGTGACAAAAGCGGTTAAGAATCTCTTTAGTTTTGATTCAACTCCGTTTTGTAAACCTTGCCCAGTTGTAAATTGTTTAAAACAATGACAGAAAAAGAAAAGTTCGAGTTGATCAATTAAACTTTATTAAGTTAATATTGGACAAATTAGACATTACCCCCAAATTCCATTAGCAAAATTAAGACAGCTAATTCTAGCAAAACTGCATTCTTGTTAAATGTGATTAGATCTTCCAGAAAACGCAGAAAGACAAACGCAAGAAGCAAATCTGATTTTAAATATTGCTTTTACAAATTTATCGTAATCTGGTTTGTGTACATAGCCAAGAACATGAAATTTTCCAACAATTTCACCTTGTTTGCGGACATTCTGTAATATTGCTGAAAGTTATCTTGAAATAATATTCACAGGTTACGTTGTACACATGTTACTCCGCTTTATGTATACATAAATGCATACATGTAAAATATATAGAATCAGTAAGTAAAACTATTTGCATTACACTGATCGTTATATCAGTTCATTCTAGCATGCCTGAATTAGATCCATATTACATTCTAGTCATTAACGGTTGGAAACAAATGTGCCGATGCCCTAATCGTAAAATGTAGGAGGTCGCGTATTGTCTGCCTCGCTAAATGTCTTATGAAGAAACCCATTCATTCTTTAGAGAAGTGATGCGTTTATACCAGTGAATAGATGTTTTCTTATCAGCTCATTGTTATCTAAAAGACAGTATATCAAGCATTTTGTTTGGATGCAGTGGCAATGTTACCGTCAGTCGTGATAAAACATTGCCCTGTCTCTACCGACAAAAGTCAATAACTTTTATGTATTCATTTGACATTCTCTATGGTAGAGCCTCTATAATTAGTTGAGAATAATTGCCACCAAGGACTTATTATCCGATTGATAAACGTGGATATAATTACGCCTTTCTAATTATTATATACATGGATTGTGGTTCGGTTAAACAAGCCATATACTAATCTGCACGACACCCACCGACCATAATTTGGACACTAATTACCTACAAGCTCAGTATTTGCATGTTGTAAGGATAAAATGAACTGTTTATTATATCCAGCCTCCGCGACTAAAACATGATATTGTGGTATTGAAATCCTAATTGACGTTTATACGAGGGCAATTCTCTTAAATTAGACAATTTGGACTTGTAAATACTGAACTGACTGGAGTGCATATATTCAATGAACATGTGTGTAAATTGTTATCGAAGTAAATCCCACAACCGAATATGTGTTTATACATATGACAGATCTTCTTCCTACTGTTTAGCTTTTATAATTACGTCAATTGCTTCATCGCATCACCTATCACCGCTATGAGTGTATAGGAAAAGAGGGGTGCGTGCACTCTGCCCCCTATAGTGGTGTGACTCATAGAGTTATGGGTAAGTAGACGTGTTGTTGTTGTTCTTGTTTTGTGCTTTTCTTGGTATCAATTTCCTTTGCGCTTTCTCTGGCATTTCAAACAAAAAAGCTTTTCGCGTTATTTTAAAAAGCTTTTTAAAAATTGCACTGCAGTGTGAACGGGTTCGGGTTTGAGAGGAACTTATAATGATGACTCTCCTTTAATCTTGTCGCTTAATTATTCACTTTCAACAGAGACTCCATTATGGCTCCTACTCCAAATTGCTCCTATCAAGAACGAGCGCGATGTCGTTGTGCTCTTCCTTCTCACATTCAGGGACATCACAGCTTTGAAGCAGCCAATCGAGGCAGAAGATTCCAAAGGCACAAGTACTCTATACAGTACGGCAGTGAATTTTTCAACACTACAACTTTTTCTTACTAATATTTTTTTAAATCACACAATGGTGTGAAATCATATTACTTAGTGAGAAAGTCATCCGAATTATGCCATACCTATATAGAATGAATTCAACGAATTAATTCTTTTTAATAAGTAACTCTTTTTGCAATTTTAAAAATACGAATGTTTTAAAGTAACTCATTTCAGTCAATGAAAATGCAAACATAAAAGCAAGTATAGTTTTCAAATAACGTGGAAATTGAGCCCTGTTTAGTGGGTTTTGGGTTTGCGTTTTCCCTGGGTTTTTGACCAAAAACTCGAACCTGACCCATTGGTTTTCGTAAAACTAAAAACTTACAATTTATGGCTATTACAAAATTAGTGGAAACTGTTTTGATGTTGAATGTGAGTTTGAATTTTAATTATATGATATTACAACTATTTTCAATGTAATCCAATGTCGGTTAAGTTAGTGGCAATAGATAAAAATCGTATGCCTAAAATATACCCTTAGTTTAAAGCATGTGGCAAAAACCCAAAAATCAAAAACCCGTAAACCCCCCAAAAAAATCCATTGGGTTCTGTTTTATAATGGTGTACAAATGCTACATGTATGTATGTGTAATATGTTGAGGGGATTCATGGCTACGAAAACAAAGGAAGTGGACACAAAGCACATCATCATCCGTGTGCTTTCAGCGTATTGAAATAAGCGACCTGACAGTAATTGACATTGAAAGAAAGGAGGAAGAAAATAGTGGTCGTTACGCATTGGTCTATTTTACATAGCGTTTGTTTATTGTTGCATTGTATTGTGATTGCCTATGTACAGGTCTCAGCAAATTTGCCAAATTGGCTCGTTCCGTCACCCGCAGTCGTTCAGTGCTCGTCTCCCAGTTCTCCTCCCATATTCCGGCTGTCAAAGAAACGTCCAAACAGTCCAACCTTGCTCATGTATGTCGATCTTTATCAATTGAAATCTTTTAAATTATTACAATGTACATTCCGACTCTTTATCTATGTATAGCATTGCTCCCTAGTACTCTCATTTCTCTTCTATCTGTACTATGTATTTGTATATCTAGACTATCTATGGTAGGAACTTTTTCTTCACTTTTTGCTCGCTCCCAACTGTAAAGCATTTTGTAGCAAGAAAGCGGTAATTTGCAATTAGATATCTTTCATAAATACATAGTAGGTAGTTACATGTAAACACTAGGTCTAATATTTCAAGTCCAGTTCTTATCTATTCAGTACGTCAATATATGTATGTAATGTCCCCCTACGGATGCAGTCATGCAGTACACAAAATCTAAAACTTTTACGCTGTGTGTTGCGTTCTAACTTATCGTGGACAAAGTTGCCTTTCAGAGGAAAAATTAGATTGTGCACTATGTAGCAACAATATAGTGAAAATCCAAAGGCAGAGTAGAAGATATTTTAAAGCTGTAGCAATAAAATAATAGAAGAACGTGTAAATAAAACACAGAGAGAAATGTTTGTGTGTTTATGTGTAGTAGTATTGGGATAATTCAAGGGAACAGCGTGACACTCAACTTGAGTTGACAACATTGGACATAGTTCCTTTCAAGCACAGTAATAATTTATAGCGTAATGGGCTCTAATGGTTTGTTTATTCTTTTGTATGAGAGCGACAATGACGTCACACAACTTCATTCCCTAGAAAGGTTGTATGTATGAGAATACAGATGACTTGAGGAGAGAACTGAGAACACTACTACATACACCCTACTATTTGTGGGTCTGTAGGTCTGGGTTCCCTCTGTCTCTCTCTGGTGGTCGTATAGTTACACACCAACAGTATATATGTACATGATGTAATGAGTTCAAGAAAGTTTTGCAATGCATTCCCTTGTCCCGATTTGACTCTGTCTCCAGAACAGTTATCCCTCCCTGTACGCTCATGCAGGCAAACAGAGTGATCTGCCCCGCTAGTACTACACAGGACATTGTTCAACGATATTCGCACACCAGCAATCGAGACACTGAAATTTCCACTAGTAGATTTTGGTCTATGTCCAAACTCATATTTTCTTTATTATACAACTGAAAAAAACTTAATGGCACATCTTCGCTAATGAATTTCAATGCAATACGAGCCCAAGTTTTCTTTCACTCCATTCTACTTACTTGGATCGGAGAACATACAGAGATGCTAGAGAGAATCCACGAGAAACTCTACAATGTGTGCATCCACTCTGCTTAGGTCGTCTGGAATGTGCAAAGAAATTATCACTAGGCTTTCACCCGGCGGAAGAGTTTCTTTCTCCACATTGCCATAGTATAGAAATCATGTCATTTAATTTTATAAGTGATTTAGAAAAGGGTCTCTGGAAATAATACTGCTTTGCTCATTATTAGTTCATTTGCATATTCTTGCACTCAGAAACTACTTTGGCTAAAACAGCTCTCGAATAATAGTTGCTTACCTAAATAAAGAGAAGTTTTCTTGAGGAGGATGCTGGGAGTGTTTCATGTGTGTGTACACTTGCTAATGCCAAAAGCAAAATATGTAGCACAGCCAACTGGCAAATCGACCTTGAATAATCAGCAAAATATATTACCACACAACATACATATTTTGCATAAATATAGATAAGTACTGGACGGTGAAAGTTTCCTTTTTCTTACTTTTACCAATTTAATTTTTAATTTCTTGGGAAGTTAAACAACAGCCTTCAGTAGAATTGACGTATCTAAGCTGCTAAGTCAGTCAAGTGGCTCTGTACACGTAATAACGGTTTTGGGGTTCAGTATCGCTACTATATATGTACATGTATAAATAAACTGTACTGTACTATGTAGGATATTAGAGCAGTTAGGTTAGGTTGAAGCCATGTGGAAACACAACATGTAAGTACATACAAGATTTATAAGTTGCCGTTGAAGTGCAAAAGCAAGTGTAGTTTGTACAATTAGTAGTTTGAAAGTTTCTTAATTATAGTAATGAGCTGGCTAACAATAAGTAAAAGTAAAGTAGCTGCATTGTGGTATATTGTTTCAGAGTTGTTTTTGCTTAAAATTCAAGTTTTCTTAACAGCTACTAGTAGTAGTTGTAAATGTAATGTGGCTATATAGATTGAGTCTCTCTTTCACTTCTGTCTACCACCACTCTTTATGTACGTAGAAGCTGCATTTGATTGCATTTTTTCCATAATGAGTTGGGAGTTTTTTTGACTAGTTTTCGTAGTGGTAATTAGATAGGAAGAGGTCGACAGAGAGTGGAGTGACCTATATACGTGTGGTTAGATGATGAGCCTGAATGCCGATATATTGCCGCAGTATCGTCAAGAAGCGCCGAAGACCCCTCCGCATATTCTTCTTCATTACTGTGCCTTCAAGGCGATCTGGGATTGGGTAATTCTTTGCCTGACTTTCTACACAGCTATAATGGTGCCCTACAACGTTGCCTTTAAGAACAAGACGTCGGAGGATGTTAGTCTTCTTGTCGTCGACTCGATCGTCGATGTCATTTTCTTCATCGACATCGTTCTCAACTTCCACACGACCTTTGTAGGTCCAGGAGGTAAAATCAAAATTATGAGTAAAGACAAGTCTTTTGTGAATTCACATTTCTCTCATGACACTGGGACAAATCTAAGAAAATGTAGAATTCAACGCTGACCCATTTTCTATTTTATGTAAGGTTTTCACACCCACGCGAATGGTGAATTCAGACGAATGTCTTGTAACAATAACAAGTTTGTTATCACTTTTGGGTAATCGGAATATTTAATTAGATGTTCAATCTTCGGCCCAACCCATACTAAACTAAGACATGTACATGAAGAAATTATCAGTTAATTCGATGTGATTACACAGTAAATCATAAGGATTGGAATCAAGTAAACAAAATAATTCTACATATAATTAAAATAATAATGATCGGTTAAAAAAAACTAACTACATAAAATTGTCCGTACTACCGTAAGCTTCTTACTGCTTCTCATTTCCTTATCCGATCCAGAATTTTTGTCCATTCACGTTCGCCTTTGGTAGTAAGAGGCAGAAGCAGCGAGGGAGTTGGCTTGAACTGCAGTTTCGTTTGCTTAAACTTCGGGATAGTGGATTCTGAAGTGCAAAGTTGTGTTCCTTTCTGAAACGATTTAAGTTTAATCAAGTTTAAAAAACAGCATAAATATGAGTACTGTATGCTTAAATTAAAAAGACAAAGCAGAAAATATTATCTTTTGCCTTTATAAAAGTATCTAAGTACCACCAAAAAGTCTCCGTGTCGTTTTGTAAATTGTGTTGAATCCAACCGAGTGGTGATATTCTGCAATAATTTAAAAATAACAAAGGAGACACAAGCCATGAAAATTTACTCAATATTGCTTGGTTTCGTAAATGAGAGTAATTGTTCAAAGTACCCTCGGTCTTTAGGCAGTATGCCCAAAAGATATAATTGCTCTATAAATCCTTGAGTCTTACAGTGATTTTTCAACGATCTTACACCACCTGTCGCATTTGAATTTTAAAACTGCCGGCTCTTTAGTTGGATTAAAATCGGCACTAAAATCTAAGAGCTATGTACAAGATATTTTTTAATTAAACGAAATAAGTATAAAAAGCATAATCATAATATTGTTACTCATTAGTTCAATGGACAATTTCACTAAATATATACGTTTTAAGCCACCAATTAAGAGTTCATATACAACTAGTTTTACCTTGTACTGAAATTTTTGCTTTTTCTCGGAGGATAATGGTTCAAGGTTCAATATCTAGTTTTGTGGTGTGGTGAGTGTGGTCATATATTGAGAGTTCTTCGTATGGAGATGAAGATGCATCAAGAAAAGATAGGAGAAACCGGAATAATCTTCGTCTCGTATAACGTATGAAGTTCTCAATGTGAATTCACGGAAGACTGTTTAATCCTGAGATTATGAAATATCAGTTTTTAGCATGCAGATAGTCTTACAATTATTGTTGCTCCTTGCATCATTTTGCTAAGGTTTTGCAAGTTAAAATTTTTAATCAAACAATGACTAATTTGTGTTTTAGGAGAGGTCGTCTCCGAGCCTAAAGTCATTCGAATGAATTATTTCAAGTCTTGGTTTATCATTGATCTCCTCTCTTGCCTTCCTTACGACGTGTTCAATGCATTCGACCATGATGAAGATGTAAGTTACCTTTTTAATTCAATATCTAATATCGAAACTTAAATTATTTGTCTACTATGTGGTAGTATGTGAGTATAGTCATAATGAAGCATTTTATGTGTAAAAACGTGCTGTTTACAAAGAAAACATTAAAATTGCGTAAAAGCAAATCCGGTATGTATTTGTAATAATATTAATTGAGTTGCCCACTGATTGATCATATCTTAGGTGCTTCAAAAACTGGGAAATACAAGAGTAGCCCATGTCAACAAAGAATTGTTGCTGTGTGTCGCTATTGTGTTTTCATAATGATTTTCTTTGACTACAGAACAATTAAAACTGATTTCCTATGAGCGAACCCCTTAATGCATTCTCGGAAATGTCTATCGTTGGCTTTTCCAAGTATCTGGAAACGGTGATAGCTAAAATCCAATTCTCAGTAACAACTTGGAAGACCTAATTATTTAAAATTGTGAAAAACTTACAGATATCTTCCAGGTTAAGCGTGAAAATCCGATCTCTGTGATTGTATATAATAATGGAAGAAAGTGCATAGTATTTCGTAATCAATATTAAGCTATATTTTGTATTCTGTTAGCAGGCCCACAAATGCAAATGCATCGTAGATCAGAATAGAGTACATGGAGAGAGAGACCCGGTATACTTACCTGCAGACTTTCATTCGTTCGTTTCGTTGTACTAAATTTTCTTCTCAACACACTTTACTTGTATTTTAATGACTTTCACTATTCTTCTAAATCTCTCACGTCTGAGTTGGCTGTCGTGAAAGGCGGTAGTACTTCATTGTAACTGAAGCAAAACAATAGAAGACTATAATTTCTCTTTATAATACTTTTGCACTTTAATATGAACGCGGAGTAATAAACCCGAAGGGGAAATGACTCTTGCTTTCTCGCCTCCTACTACGAAGTATACACACCCCTTAGTACAACATAATACAGATAATATACTTTCTCCGTACAGTTTAGCGGAGAAATCTTTGTTTCGCTTAAGTCATCACATCACGCAACCATATTCTTATTATCATCCCCTCCTCCTTCCTATTCATTTCTACAGTAACACTTAAATACCCTCCCAAAGTATTATCATTATTGCCTACATAAAATAGCATCTCATCACAGAGCAACATCGCCCACTACGTGATTTCATTCCTTTATAGTACTAACTACTTGAATCGCAGAGCCTTTATACGACGGACATAGGCTGCATGCAGAGTCTTCTGAAAATGTTGAGTTACCCGGAGTTGTACGTTTTGCGCCACTGTTTTCACATTTTTACTCGTGTGACTTCATTACTTCTTTGCTGTGCTGTTTTACGAACGTTGGAGTAAAGATTATTTACGTACTCCATAAAGATACTTACAACTTTCTGGCTTCTTTGTATGCAAGTAATACCTACCTGTAAAGGGACTCTGACACACAGGAGTTTCTTATGTAGTAAGATGTCATCCTTATTAAAAACTTGTGTACAGGGTGATTCTAGTTTTATTTCCTATTACGTAACTCTAATGTCAGAAACCTGAAACACACTAAAAAGAATCATGCAAAACTAATCCAAAGAATACTTTCTTGAAAATTTTCAATAACAGTGTTTTAAAACTTTCTCTTATTTCATATTATGTTTAGTAATTGTCTTTTGAAATACAAAATTACAGAATGTGGAACAAGAGTTTTCATTCTCTTCCTTCAATTCACCAAAATATTCGTTAGAAAATCAACCGTTGGTTGTTTATTTTTTCTATAGCTTTATAGTTTTTTCGTCTAACAAAATTTTTAAGAAATTAAATCTAAATACAACATATTGGATATTGTTTTTAATCGAATAGAATTCTGGTCATCGTACAATCAAGCAAATTACACAATCAAAGTAGGCACATAGTTATTAGACTGGATAATTATTTATGTGCAGGGGAGCCCACGAGCCCAGTCATTCTATTATTTGTCTGTGCTGCTTTGCAATAGCGACGGTACAATTACGGCAAACTGTTGGTATTTAAGTAATTGATTGATCATTGGTCTTATACCGTGGTAGGATTTGCGAATGTGTCCAACTTGCTTTAAAAATGAGAGTTTATTTCGAATTTTGTGTTGTTGATGAACCTATAGGTTACATATCATGATGAGAGCAACTTACTAGTTGCTCTGTGATGCCATTACACATAAACCCATAATATACCATTCCACCGCAAAAAAAGGTTTATTATGTCACCCTGTACGACTTCATGTGCGAAAATATTTATATTAACTATATAGTCACATCATTTGCATAGTGTAATTCCACTAACCATATAGGATAGCTCGTCCTCTTTCTTTAACAGTTATGACTATGGATATGACTACGTAAGCAATAGAACAATATTTGTTCGTCAACTCAAATACACTATTACATATGATATGAAATGATTATCGTATAATACTATCCCCTCAAAACTCAAGTTTCATCTTCTTTGACTTCCTTTAGACTCAGATTTTCCCCAGAAGATCTAAAGAACTTATTACTGGTAGTCATATAGATATATAATAGTTTACCCTTGTCATGTGCACTGCGTAAAAATATTCCTTTGAGTCACACGTTTGCCATAATACGTACTTGTATCCCCCACGTTGTCTCTGTGTTCAAAGTTGTATTTTATATTGCGTCTTACTCTTACTCTCTTAATTCCGCGTGTGCCTATAGTGAGCCACTTGAGACAATCTCAAAGATGACTTGCAAGTCTCCACTTGCCATAACTACTACATTTATATGACATGAATTTTATTATATGGTATAAAATTAGTTATTACGTACCATCTCAGAGATCTTCATCTTTTGAACAAAGAAAATGTTACACTATGTGTTTTCAGACAAGATACAATTTAGCTTATTCAGTGTTTCTGCATCTCGAGGAATGATGCTACTATGCATGATATTATATGGGAGGGAAAGTAGATAAAGTTAGCTGATATTGGTACTAGAATTATCCGCTGTGACCAAAGTTGTGTTTTTAGTTCATTCACATCAAAACCGTTCATTACGCTATGTTGAAAGACGAGTGAGAGAGCTTACTTGTAATACATTACACGATTAAACTGTCTCACGCAGCTTTGCTATGAATTAATTAATTTTACGTCCAAACTGTTCAAAAGCAGAACTACACACATTGCATCTATGTATATAACAGTGAACTTAAGCACTTGTAAATACTTTTCTATTGAGAATCAGTTCAAATGCATACAGTTACTCCTCACTTGACTCTGTTTTGTACGGAACACCGTATTTTAAGTGAATCTGCACGGCACTACAAGTACACATTATACATTGGATGTTCCCACAGTGGAATATTTAATTGCTTACTTTTAAGTGCTGCTTGCAAGCATACGTGGCTAATTGGAAAGCACAATTACTATTTAAAAGCGGAATGGTTAAAAACTCATGTTTTATTAATCGAATAATGACTATTAATAGAAGCGTCCGAGGACACAAGGCAATTCGGTCCTTGTTATTCGAATTCGACAGAAACAAAGTAATGTAAATTCTGGTTCTAAATTGCGATTGAACGAAATCACACATAACTTATTAGTAGCCACGAAAAAACATCCATAAGATTGACAATTATTTAAAATAGTGGAATGAACTATCCTTATTTAGAATATTTGTGACACGTCATCAGTTTCCTTAATATTTGAATTTGGTATATTGAAATTTGAAGGCAAAAGTGGAGGCACATTATTACCCATTCATTAATGGACGAATTACAAAAAGTTACAAAAGTAATAGTAGTCATGAATGGTGCTTTCTAATGGTACTGATTGTTATGTTTGAAATTAAACATTCCTCAAAGGAAGTTGACAGAAAAAAATAGCTGTTACAATTTATCTCTCGTCTGGTTTCTACAAATTCTAAGCATCTGACTTTGGTTTACTATTTGAAATATTCTCGCTTTGTGTAGGAAATGCATTTGGAAGTATGCAAATTAGAGCAGATTTCTATCTCATGTTTTTAAATGAGGTTCCTGAAAACAAACTCGAAGATAGATTATGTTTTACTCGGCACAGGGAATGGGTATTCTGTCACAGCTACAGATAAATGAGTATTTGCCGACGATTCAGCTAATATTTATCCGCGTTATAATTTACTGTA
Organism: Plutomurus gul; assembly: GCA_019776185.1. Taxonomy (NCBI): domain Eukaryota; kingdom Metazoa; phylum Arthropoda; class Collembola; order Entomobryomorpha; family Tomoceridae; genus Plutomurus; species Plutomurus gul. The sequence continues at coordinate 192 of JABASC010000648.1, read as the reverse complement.
CATGTGGTACTCTAATATGTATAAGTATGTGCCATGTTTGGCTACTAAATATTACTGGAACCACATAGTAAACATTGAATGTATTTGTAGATGTACGTACGTACTAAAGTTTATTGTGTATGCTAATTTTTTCCTGTGTGAATTTACTTGCAGGGAATCGGAAGCCTTTTCAGTGCATTGAAAGTGGTGCGA